>PVIC010028133.1:0-23425 GCA_004025085.1 Thryonomys swinderianus
TAAAAGCTATCATACTTTCTAAAGCTTATTTGCATCTACAGGTGTTCAATGACATATAATCTTTGTATTCACTGTGGGTATTTGGTACATATACATGACATTTTAAGTCTTTTTGCTTTTACATTTATTTCAAGGCACTTTTTGTTGGCCACAGATTCTCTTTATTTTCCTTTATTAGAGAGAATTTTCATTTCAAGTTCATTCCTGCAAGATATTTACTCTGCATAGGGTTTGGATTTTGGATTGATAGACTGTTTTGTTGATGCTGCTGTTGTTTTCAACATCAACAGCTTCGAACATTAAAAAAAATGTTTCCTATTTTAAAGCTTTCATGATTCATGGTGAGAAATTTTAACTAATGCAATGGGTTTTCATCATGGTGAGTGAAAAACCAAAGACAACAACCAAAAGATAAAAGAACAGATAAAGATTTACTACTTTGGGAGTGAGCACTGGGGTTACAAGCAAAGTAATGATGCATCAGAGGAATCTTGGGGATTTTATACATATACATGCATGTTACACAATCAAATAAGGAGCATGCAGGCACAGGCCCATTGGTGAGCCTTCTCAGTGTGAGGTGTGTATTCCTGAGTGTGCTCAGTTTAGGGTGTACATCTCTGTGCACACTCAGTTTAAGGTCCTAGAGCACGTGTTCAAAAAGGAAAGATGACAGGCACAGATGTTTCTAGGCATGCTCAGTAATGACTCTAGTTTACTCTTAGGTTCCTGAAAAAATGCTTGTGTGACTCTAACCCTGTCTGATTGTAGGTGAATTTCTCCAAAGAGATTTAGTTGAAATAAGAAGAAAAAACAGTTTTGAAGGTACTTTAACTGGCTCTTAAGGAGACAACAGCTTTCAACCCTATATTCACCAGTCTTCCACCAGTTACTTTATATGGAGTGCTTCTTTTCTCTCAGTGGCTTTCAATATATTTTTTCATTGTCTGCTTTTCGTCAGTTTGATTATGAGTCTTTGTGTGGATTTCTTTGAGTATTCTTTGTTTTGGGATCTCTAGGATTTTTTTAAAATATGCAAGTACAATAAGGGGGGAGGAGGGGGGAGTGGGTAGGGATATGGGTAAAAATGAGAATTAACTTGTGGCATATACTGGTACAAATTTCCCAATGTTATATGTGATTTTGAGATGTACATAAATTGTACCAATAAAGAATTCAATTAAAAAAAATATGCAAGTACATGAGCAGACTGTACTTATCTATTCAACAGATGAATAGATAAAAAAATGAGGGCCATATAGATACAGTGGAATCTTACTCTGTCATGAAGGAGAATAAACTTGAATCCTTTATAGAAAAATAGATGTGTGTTGAGTCCATAATGCTGAGTGAAATAAATCAGACACATGAGTTTACACCTTGCTTGGTTTCTTTAACTAAAGAGCAAAAGAAAAGAAGATAATAATAAATAATAAGGAAACAAATCTTTTGCAGAAAAGGAAGGAACCAAGAATTAGAGGGTAGGAGGAAGGGGAAGAGAAGGAAGTGAAAAAAATTAAGATGAGTTATATAAATGTAACATCTTCCCACAGGGAATGTAATCATTGTGTAATGAAAACATGTATTAATAGAAATTGAAAAAATTGGGCTGGAGATTTAGCTCTGGTTCTGGTGCCTGCCTCATAAGCACAAGATCCTGAGTTCGATCCCAGTAACCACATACAATGCTGGGCGTGGTGACTCACGCCCACCAGCCATCAATACTACATACCACAGTGTCAGGCGTGGTGGCTCATGCCTGTAATCCCAGCACTCGGGAGGCAGAGACAGGAGGATTGCTGAGTTCTAGGCTTGCCTGGGCTATATAGTGAGCTCAGGGCCAGCCTGAAATGTGAATTGAGACCTTGTCAAAAAAATTGAAAACATTTAATATCAGGGGTTTACTCCACCTCTCTATTCTATAGGTTCCATCATTCTCATTCTTTAGATCAGAAATTAGCACACTGTCTGGAAGCTCCTTCTTCTCAGATTTTGTATGAACTTTCAGAATTTGGGTTGTGCTTGAATTCAGCCCTGGAAAATTAGCAGCAAATTCATGGAAAATAAATTCATCAAACTGATCAGCCTTTGAAAATCTTCTTACTAGTTGATTCTCAAATTCTTTTGCAAAGTAATAGACCTGCTACTTGTCCTTTCCACAGTCCTTAGATGATTGCTCTGTGTATTCTGTTTAGGTTGTCAGGATTTCTGTCAAGTTATTTGTTGGACAAGACAAGGTGAACTGTACTCCATTCCTCTTATCCACCACCAGAATTTCTCAGCCTCTACTTATCGTCTCTTCTAGATGAACATCATCTGGGCCTAAGTGGCTCTGCACTGCTTTTCCAGTAGTCTCATACTCCCTAAGTAGTGTGTGGCCTATCAGGACAAGAGCATCACACACATTATATAAAACTTCATCCCTGCAGCATCTTTAAGTGGTATTATTGTTTCTACTTTACAGACCCCCCAAATCAGTCATTGAAGATCTGATGTTTAGGCAAGGGTCAGGGATATAACTCGGGTTCAACTTTGACATTACTATGACTTCCTTCTTAGAAAGAAAAGGGCTCCTAGAGCCAATGTGGTGGGCCAAGAGTCAGCTCACAAAATTTGAACTGAAGCTCCACATTTACCATCCTACAGGAAGTTTATGTGGCTAAATATGCAAAAAGAGGTCAGTAAATATTTATTGCCACACAGGAATTTTATAAAGGAAAAAATAAGCCTCAATCCAAAGAAATTATCTTATAACAATGGGGAAATTGAGTTAATGTTGTAAATCTCCACAGATTTCCTTATTAACTCCCACAGTGTGTTCTTCCATCTCTTTAGAAATGTCTCCCCATTCTTGTTTCATTGATTACAGCATACCATTATTTTTTCCCTAAGTGTGTGCAGCTAAAGCAGGCAAATTACTACGTGGCTATTGTCCTGCCTTCTCTGCATTTCCCATACAAAAGCAAGCTAAAGAGCCATGAATGTTTCCTTCTCCACACACTAGGCATCCTGCCTCCCCAGGCACAGAGAAAGCTGCTGTAGACCCAGAGTCCTGTGGCCGCTCTCGTCAGAAAACAGGGGACAGAACTGCGTCTAGAATTTACACACGTCTCCACTCAAGGAGCCAGACCCTCCCCTGAGGTGGGAAGCATTCACTGTGGCCTTGGCATCCTCCGTGTAGAATAAAGATGTTACTATAATGGCAGTTTACGAAATGAGAGTAAATGTAGTGGCCTTGCATCAGAGAGCTTTCTATAGCAGGGAAGATTATAATAAAGACAGCAGGTGCATTGTGACCCCCTTCTTGCTGCATTTCCATAACAACGTAGCTTTGTGGCTGTAGTGGGGCAAGAGATCAAGCAAGAGATCTGCAGTTGTTTTATTTATGTGCAGTCTTCAATGTCAAGGAAAAGGGAAGGGCTTTTCTCAAGTCTGTTTTCGTAGGTTGTGGATGAAAAATATAAACTCACAAAACTGGTTATCCTTTGGAAATCTACTTTTTAACCAGTTGATTTTCAATCTCTTTGGCCTAGAAAAGATTAGAGACTAGTATCACCAAAATAAAACACACTTCACTGCAATTGAACTGTTCGGGAGACTTTCTTGGTGTCTGAGAAATGTTCTGCCCTCTCCTCTGAGCTCTTCCTTTTATCTCTTGCCTTTGGGAATTTTAACTTCCTGATGCAGAGGACACTTAGATATCTGTAGCTGATTTAGCAGAAGAGGACGCTGACACACTCACATGTACAAACACACACACACTGCTGCTGCTGCCAATTACGGAATAAAAAATAGAATTCTGTAAAACAGGTACAGAATCAGACCTAGGCTAGAAGTGATTAGGGTTTTAATCCTGCAGATAGATGATATGGTGGGAAAGATTTTTCCCTAATAGCTTGAAATTGTAGATAGGCAAGAAGCCCCTACCTACTGTTCATCAAGACACAATGCCTCTTTTTCCTGAGATGGCATTTTGGTCACCTAGAACTTCTGAAATTGTTTTCCTGGAAACTGTTTACCTTACTCATGGCTAAAGATGATTTAAAATTACAAAGGAATTTTTTAAGACGAAAAATCTGCTCTAGCAACAATTACCCAAACCAGAACTTTATCCCACTGAGTTTTATAGATTCTAGTTGCAGGTGGTGAGCTCACAGATGGCAGAAAGAGAGTCCCCAGCTGAGGGAAAGAGTCTGCCCGGTGCCAGAGAGCCACATGGTCATATTTAGGGAAACTCACCATCACAAAAACAAAAAGTGACACCAAGCCAGGTGTCCCAGCTTTTGAGAACTGACGTCCAATGAAGAAAAGGGTCAGTTATTGACTCCTTGCAGAGGAAAACCCAAGGAGGAAACAAAATTTTCAAGGGACCCCAACAGTGTGGTAAGTTTTTCACTGCTTATAACATTCACTTCTGTATATAATTTGCTTTCAGAATGAATTTGCTTACCAGGTAGTTTCTCTAGAGATTTGATGAAGGTCATGTAGAGAAACACGGAACACAAAAATTTTTTTCCCTTCAGAGTGCTGAGGATTGAGCTCAGGACCTCAGGTATACTAAGCATGCACTCCACCATAATGTACATTCTCTGCCCCTTTTCATTTCTTATTTTGAGCCAAGTTCTTGCTAAATTTCTGAGACTATTTTCCAACTAGTGGTCCTCCTGCTTCAGCCTCCTGAGTAACAGGGATTCTAAGTGTGGACCACTATACTTGTTATAAAACATTGTTGAACCAGGCATGGTGGCACACATCTGTAATATCGGCCCTCAGGAGGCTGGGCCAGGAGAATCACCACGAGTTTTAGGCCAACTTTGGCTCCATGGTGAATTCAAAGGCGGCCTGAACCACATAGCAAGAACCTGTCTCAAAAAATGTTTTTGAAAGAAAAAAAAAACTAAAAGAAAAATGAATTATTCTCTTCTTATTATTTCCAGTTCTTTTTCCTTTTTCCCAAAGACATGATTGCTGGATTACATTGTATACAGTTAGACCAATTGTTGGTAATCATAATGGGTAATTTATGTTAGACAAATGTCGTAAAATTAACCAACCAGTGTCATGTTTTCAAATATTTTACTTAGCAACATTTATTTATGGAAAATTTGTTTGTATCTTATTTCTTAATATTAAGATAACTAAGATGTGATCCTTGTCCTCCAAGTCTTTTGCGTGTATTAAGATGGAAATGAACTAAAAATGAATAAGCAGAACAAAGAGTAAAATGCAGTAAGTCCTATAAGATGTTCCAATAAGTGGGATGTTTGTATAATCAACCCAACTTTTAAGTGCAGCATTTGGTATGGAGCAGATCCTCCCTTGCCTCAGTGAATGAATTAATAAGTAAATAGGGGAATGAGTCATTAGGATGGTGGTCTATAGAAGTCAAGAAGAAATAGATATTATTTTTCTGGGCTGGAAATCAAGAACAACAACATAGAAAATTTGCCACTTGAGCCTTGATTGTTGAGTTTTGAGTGAAGATAAAAGGAAGGGCTTTCAGGACACTGAGACAACGTGGACATACACAAGGCAGCAGAATAATGAAGAGATGAGCTTTGAAATATATAAACTATCCAGTTCTGCTGGGCAACTATCATAATATACACCAAAATACATCAGGAAAAATAAAGCTAGGGCACTTGTTACCCTAGCAGGATTACCAAATTGTGAGACAGCTCTACTGGAAGTGGTTTGAAGTGGGCCAAGCTGTCATCCTGAAAACATGAAGAACAGATAACAGACATGAAGAGGTGGACAGGTGATCCAGATTCCTTGGTCTTCAGATTCCCATCCATAATATGGCATCCATAGCATCTATCCTGAAAGTTGTTTTGAGAATTATGTGAAGTCTGATGTATAAATTAGGTGGCACATAATAGGCATTTGACATGTTTATTATTTTTGATAATAATAGCAATAATAAAAGACAACATTATTTAATCAAATATCACAGTGTATGTACAATTCACTTGAAATTCTGATTTAATTATAGATAGTAAGATGACTAAATAACTTATACATAAAGTTCACTGTCTGTGATTCACCTCAGACATTGATCTGCTGGATACATCTGGTCAGAAATTTAAAACCCTGTCATCACCAGAGATTTCGAGCACTTCCTGCAGATTAATATAAAACCACAGGTTTATGAAGGAAACAACTTTTTAAAAAATAGGAAGGAAGAACAATGTTTTGGTGAATGGACACACGCTTCGGAGCAAAAACTAAATTCAAATTACTGTTTAAGCATCTACTAACTCTGTGGCCTCGAGTGAATGAACCAATGTCTCTAAGTCTTGTTTTCCTTGTTGCAAAAGGGGAGGGAAGATCATGACACCAAAAATGATAAGAAACAACAAATAGCAGAGAAACAGTTATAAGAACACCAACTTCACAGAATCATTCCTTCAAGAGTGTCTAGTGCACAGTAGGCTTTATAATTATTTTACTATTATTTGATTTGCCTTTATATATATTTCCTGAATAGTTTCAATCCAAAGTAACCAGGCTCTGTGGGGAAGAATGAATTTCCATGTGTGGTGATGGAGAATGTTTGCTTTATAGCTATAAAATCAACTCCGATCCCAGCACTGCCACTAGCTCATTGTATGACCTTGATCAAAAAGTACTTTACTCTTAACTTGGCTTTCTTTATCTACTAAATATGGGAACCAGGCTAGGTAGGTTCTATCTTTATGGCCTGTCATTTTAAAATTCTGTGCACCTACTACGTGAAACTTTTTCCACATGAAATACTAGAGTCTGTGCTTATAATGCTGGAAACAATGCAAAAGATCAACCAAAAACCAATGCACTGTTTAACATATTTTC
Organism: Thryonomys swinderianus; assembly: GCA_004025085.1. NCBI lineage: Eukaryota > Metazoa > Chordata > Mammalia > Rodentia > Thryonomyidae > Thryonomys > Thryonomys swinderianus. Next base: position 6,835 of record PVIC010028133.1, read on the forward strand.
TTCATTTAGAGAACCAAAGAATCACATAAAAGCAGGGAGCTAAGCTGCCTATTTAATACAGATTGTTGGAGAAAAAAATCAATACTTTCCCATATAATTTAGGTTTGTACTCTAGTAGTTTGGTGTGGACCCAGAATAACTCAAGAATGGCTAACTCTCAGGATTGAAAGACATCCCAGAGAAATTTGAAATTTCTGGATGTTATTTATAAAGACAATTTGGAAAACTTTTTCTATAATGGCTCCACAGAATTGGGGGTGGGTATTTTTAGGCTTCCCTAGGCACTTGAGAATGTACAGCACCTGTTTTTCAGAAAGCAAATGGCAGAGATATATTCTGTCTGGTCTTCTTGGCACATTTTGGAGTGCAGCCTGGGACCCTGTGGTGTGCTACATACCACAGCCACTTGATGCTGAAGGAAAAATGTATTGAAAACTAACACTACACATAGGCAAAGAATGTACAGTTTCTAAAGAGAACCGTAGACCACACCCAAAGACTGACACTTTCAGCACCATGGACAGCGCACAGACCCATGATCCCACTAGACCCTAGTTTCTGCTGTAAATGGAGAGGCACACAAAGCACCCACAGCAGATCATACAAGTGTCTCCTGAAGCTGTGCGCTGAAGGTGTCTTCTTCATTAGAGTCTTACCCAGTTCATTTGTTCATTCAGTGAATGTGCTGACAGACTAATAAAATAGCCTCTACTCTCAGGGATTGTGCTTCTTCAGGGAACTCAAGACCATATGTCAAAAATAGTTTACCAGAGAGAAAAGCAATTCTAAAATCATACTGAGACATGCTCAGGAAATAGAACACCAATATATCAATGAATCCCACCTAGGAAGACAAAGTTTTGAAAAACCCCATGGCATTTAAAGTTCCATGAATATGGACATATGTTTGTGTTGTTTGCTACTATAAACAGCACAAGAAAACAGATAGGTGCTCAGAATTTATTTGTTAGATGAATAATTTTATGCTGTATGTGATAGTGAGCCAGTGACTTTTAGAAAGTGTAGTAGCCTGTTTAATATTGCGTTTTATAAATATTACTCTGGCAGCGTTATGGAGACTGGATTAGAGAAAAGAGAAGCTACAGGAAGGAAGATGATTTCAATGGTTGAATGAAAGATGACAAAAAAGAACATCAAACCCAAAATATAAATGAGCAATAGAGTAGGAGGAAAAAAGAGAATGTAGAATTAACAGAACTTTAGAAGAAGATGTAGATTTTTGGGAAAAGAGGATTTGCTTTGAGATTACTTTGTGTTTGAAGTGCTTTGTGAAACATCAAAGTGAAGGTAAACAGGGACAATTGTTCTGGAGGCAAGCCAGAAGTCTGGGTTTGTGTGAATATAGATTTGACTCCTAAAACAGTTATAGGCTCCATAGACTCATTTATTACCTCTCATGAGACAACTAGCTAGGACTTGAGGTGTAGAGAGGCAAATGAGGAACAACAGCAAAGCCAGGATATCTAAATATCATGTCAATTATATCTTGACAGGCCTGTTTCCTCTTTCATAACATAAAGACATTGGTCCTGGTTATTTTTTTCTTTGAAATTTTATGATTTTTATATTCTAGCTTAGGATTTAAAATAGAATGTCTACCAGGGCACATAAACTTTTGTAAGGCAGTGATGTTAGCCAAACAGAGATTGTGAAAATGTGCAGAATATGTTCATCCATCACTTCTCTCCAAATAGCATGAAAAGCTGGGCATTAGAATGTGTCTTTAAAGAAATATACTTTGTTATATCTACTATATCCTCTTGGCCCAATTAATATTTTGGCTACTGAGGACAGTTATGTTGTGATGACATCCCATCTTCCTGCCTCAAGTCCTTCCTGGATATTGTGGAATATATTGGTTTGCATATAGGCAAAATCCAAAGCTGCAAGCACATTTATATCTATAAGAGAAATGGGATGAGAGCTCATGAACCTCTGGCTTCTTGTATTTTCCGTAGATAATTCTAGGAAGGCCTTGTATGTTTTTTGAAGGAACAGGGTGAGATAGTGCCCTTGTTGTCCTTAGTTTATAAAATGTAGAAAATCTTTGTGGTAGTTTTTTTAATAGCTATCTTTAATCATTCTGTCTTATTTCAGTCTTTGGGGGTAGTTTAATGTAACTTTTATCTTCTGTGGCTGAAAATGAAATCTTGTGTCTTAAATCTTTATCTTCAAATCTGGGATGAAAACCAGCTTCAACATAAATCCTACACTAGGGTTGGCACATTCTCGGAGAGGAGTGAAACCCTGAAACAAGAACTTGGAGGATTTTGGTCGATGCATGTATAAACCTTTAACATTAGTATTTTCCTAAGTTCTCTTAAGCAATAGAAGCAGTCCACGTCTCCTGTTAGTATGTAACATTGTTTACTCTTCAGGAGGCCTGTGCTAGCAAGTGATTCTCAAAACAATGTTATTTTTCAAAATATTTATTGCTACTCCCCCTCATTATTTTCATACCAATAACTGGACTGTTAACTTGTCTGAGAATGGGTGAAGTGAACAAATATAATTCCTTTCCACAGAATAAGAGATTACTCACTAAAGGAGCATAGAATGTAGCTAATACACATCAGCAAGCATGCAAAAAATATGTAACAGTGATCTTGACGGAATTAGACCAGGTGAGACAAAATATAGACCTTAATATGGGTGAATATATTGATGTGAGAGAATGTTCTTATAACTTAGAATTTGCCATCTTATGTAAGATATTTGGAACATGTTCCATTAAGCTTCTGGAAAGGTTACTTGAAACTGGGTATTAGGATGGACTACGACAAAGGAGTTGAATAGAGCAGAATTTTGTAGGGTACGTAAACAAGGCTGGAGGAAGTACAAATGTTGAGTGAGTGATCCCAGAGTACTCTCTATTTGATGGCTTCCTTGGAAAGGATCATAAGTCACAGTTTTCAATGAGCAATTAGAAACACACTAGTGAGGGAGCCCCAGCATGGCTGCAAAGCTCAGAAGTGGCTATTATACACCAAGTGACATGGGCATAGAGCTGAGCTTCAGAATTGTGGAAGCCATTCGGAAACACTTTCTATCAGAGGAAAAGTGGTGTAATGATAACCAAAGTTCTTTGACACATGGAGATCTGCCAAAATGGCTGATAGACAATGTTTTCAGAAAGCTGTAGTTTTCAGAGTAGAGATCGTTCACCTCCTTTGTTAGAATGGTTCCTAGATATTTCATTTATTGGGGATGCTAGCGTGAAAGGTATTGATTCCCTGATTTCTCCTTCATTGAGTCCATTTTTCATGTATTCAAAGGCTATTGATTTTTGAATGTTGACCTTGTATCTTTAGTAACTATGCTACTAAATCTGGCAATTAAGTCTTGAAGTCTTTTGGCTATTTTTGAGATCTTCTATATAAAGTATCATGTCATCTGCAAATAATGACAATTAAACTTCTTCCTTACCTATCTTTATTCTTTTAATTTCATTCTTTTGTCTAATTGCTGTGGCTAATGTCTCCCAAACTATATTGAACAGGAATAGTGATAGTGGACATCTTTGTCTTGTTTCTGATCTTAGCATGGAAGGTTTCTGTTTTTACCACCTAGTATGGTGTTGGCTGTTGGTGTCTCGTAAATAGCTTTTATCAGTTGGAGATAAAGATAATCTATTCCAATTTTCTGTATGGTTTTAATCATGAATGGGTGTAGGATTTTGCTGAATGCTTTTTCTGCATCTATTGAAATGACCACTTGGTTTTTGTCCTTGAGTCTGTTGAGCAATGCATTACATTTATTGCTTTACATAAGTCAAAACATCCATGAATCCCTGGGATAAATCCAATTTAATCAGGTATGATCTTCTTGATGGTCCTCTGTATTCTGTTTGCCAGTATCTCACTGATACTGGCTTCAGTGCTCATTAGGGAAGCTGGCCTGTAGTTTTCTTTATTTAACTGGGCCTTTCACTGCTTTTGGAAACAATGTGATAGTTGCTTCCAGGAATGAATTTGGGATTATTGCTTCCCTTTTTATTTCATTAAGGAGTTTGCAGAATAGTGGCATTAGCTCATCTTTAAAAGACTTGTGGAATTCAGTAGTAAAACTACCAGGTCCCATGCTTTTCTTTGTCAGTAGTATTTAAATTACATTTTCAATTTCACATATGGATATTGGGGTGTTTAGCATTTTTATATATTCTTCACTCAAATTTGCAGTCCATATGCATCTAGAAATCTATCCATTTCTTCTGTTTTTCATCTTATTGGAGTACAGATTCTTAAAGTAGGTTTTTATTATCCTCTGAATTTCAGCTGGATTTGTGGTGATTTCCACCTTTTTACTCCTGAGTGCATGGATTTGAGCCTTTTTTTTTCCTTTCTTGTGATAAGTTTGGCTAGGAGTTTGTTAATTTTATTTATTCTTTCAAAAAGCCAACTCTTCAATTTATTGACTTTTTGTGTCATTCTCTTAGTTTCTATTGTATTAATTGCTGTTTTGATCTTTATAATTCCCTCCCTTGTATGAGCTTTGGGTTTATCTTGCTCCTCATTTTCTAGAGTTTGAGGTTCACCATTAGGTTGTTTATTTGAGCTCACTGTTTTCCTAGTATGGGCATTCACTATTATGAATTGCCCTCAAAGAACTGTGTCTCATAAATTTCTGTATGTTGTATTGGAATTATCATTTAATTGTAGAAACTCTTTGTTTTTTTTCTGTGACCCATTGGTTGCTCAGGAGAGTGATCTTCAAATTGCATTTGTTTGTGAGGTTCTCAAAATTTCTTTTGGTATTGTTCTCCAAGTTCAAGATAGTATGGTCTGACAGGATACAGGGGTAATTTCAGTTCCTTTGCATTTACTTAAACATGTTCTTTGAACTAACATGTGGTCTGTTTTGGAGAATGATCCATGAACAGCTGAGAAGAATGTATATTCTCACTTTGTGTAGTGAAATACTCTGTAGGCATCTATTAAGTCCATTTGTTCAAAAGTTTGGTTGAGTTCAAGAATTTCATTATTGATTTTTTTTGTCCAGTCAATCTGTCTGTTTGTGACAGTAGGATATAGAAGTCCCCTACTATTATTGTATTGGTGTTTATCTGACTTTTCATGTCCATTAGTATTTGCTTTATATAGTTGGGTGCACTAGAGTTTGGTGCATAAATATTTATGAATGTCATTTCTTCCTCATGAATTGTTCCTGTACAAGGATATAGTCTCCTTCTTTCTCTCTTAATTAGTTTTGGTTTGAAATCCACTTTGTCTGCAAATAAGATAGTCATTTCTGCCTTTTTACAGCTTCCTGTCCCATGGAGAATTGTTTTCCATCCTTTTACTTTCAGTCTCTGGATTTCTTTATGAATTAGGTGTATTTAAAGTCTACACTTTCAGGGATCATTTCTATAGTTCATGAATTAGATGTGTTTCTTGTATACAGCATATTGTAGAATCTTGCTTCTTAATCCATTCTTCCAGTCTGTGTCTTTCAATTGGCACATTGTGGCCATTGACATTAATGGTCATAACTGATGTGTACTGATCTATCCCTGTCATGAGTTTTTCCTCTTCTTGGCCCTTTTATGTATTGTTTTCTCCTCTTTCCATTCAGTTTCTTGCCTCATCCAGTGAGTTCACTCTGTTGAGTCTCATAGGATTATGACAATCATTGTCTTTTTCTAGGATAATTTTAGAAAATTTTAGAGTGCAGATTTTGTATTCACAAGGTTTATTTTTAGGTTTTCTTTGTCATGGAAGTACCTTATTTCCCTGTCAAATTTGTTTGCTTGTGGCTGGATCTTTTGTTTTTGTTTTTGTTTTGTTTTGTTTTGTTTTGTTTTTAGCAGTACCAGGAATTAAATTTGGATGCTTGTGCTTCCCAGGTAGGTGCATTACCACTTGAGCTAAATCCTTGGCCCTCCCTGTCAAATCTGAAGGATAATTTTGCAGTATACATTGATCTAGGGCTTGAAATAATTTGCTGCAGGCTCTCCTTCACTTGAATGTTTGAACTGAAAATTCTGCTCTGATTCTGATGGCTTTCTTTTATATGTAATTTGTTTCTTTTCTCTGACTGCTTTCAATATTTTGGTCTTCTATTGGGTTTCTGGAATCTTGATTATTATATGCCCAGGTGTAAATGTTTCTATATAATTACCACTTGGAGTCCTATATGCCTCACTTATTTGTATGTCAAATTCTTTTCCTTTTCCTGTGAATTTTTCTGCCATTACATCAGTGAAAAGTTTTGAAATATTTTTTACACTGCCTCCTGTTTTTTCACTGACTCTAATAAGTCTTATGTTATTCTTCTTTGCATCATCTAGCTGGTGCTGGATTGATTTTTCCTGGTCCCTTGGTATTTTCCATAAATTATTGCTTTCTTTTTCACTGGCTGCAATCCCATCTTCTGTCTGTTCTTTGGTCTTCACATTCATTCATCCTATTTAGCAAACTTTCCTTGGAGCTTTTCATCTCCTGGAAATTTGTTTGAAGCTCTTTGACAGATTCCATTACTTTTGTAATCTGAGATTCTATCATGTTCCTGATCTCTTCTTTAGTATTATTAATCACATTTTCCACTCTGAACACTATCTCTTTTTTAACTTAGGAATTATTTCTGATTTCCATTTTACTAGATTCTCTTTTGTTATTGACTCAGAGAGTCCTGGTGTTTGAGCTTAAGGTTTCTTTTATTTCCATTTCCCCTGGATTCCCCTATAATGATGATCTTTATGATTGAGTTTTCAAATTTTTTCTGAGTTTTTAAAAATTTTTAATTTTTTTTTTTGCTGTTACTGATGTTTTTGGTTTAATTCTTGGCCTATTGTCTGCACAATGTTTAATACAAGTCTCTTTCTTCTTAATATTTGGAACCCTTAGGAGATGGCTACCTCCTGGGTTGTCCTCCCTTTTTTCTTTTTTCTTTTTTTGAGACAGGAAAGAAAAAAAGAATAGAAAATAAAAGAAAAGACAAAGAAAACTCATCCAGATTGGAAAAGGAGTAAAATTGCTTCTGCTTGCAGATGACATGATATAATACATAAAACCTTTTATAAACTTTAAAAACACTGTTAAAATTAATTTAAAACTTCAGTAAATTTGTAGGATACAATTTTGCTTTGTAGTTCAGGCTGGCCCTGAGCTCACTATGTAGCCCAGACAAGCCTCAAACTCAGAAATCCTCCTATCTCTGACTCCCGAGGGCTGGGATTATAGGCATGAGCCACCATACCTTGTATTATGGTGTGTGGTACTGATTGCTGGTGGGCATGAGTCCAACATGCTCAGTATTGTTGTATGCAGTTACCCAAGATAGAACCAAGGACCTTGTGCTTGCTTGGCAGGTGCCAGAACAACAGAGCTAAATCTCCAGGCCCCTCCTTGGATCTTAAATGGCCCTTAAGTGGTCTCAGTTCTGACAGACCATGGAAAGCATTTAAATAGAACAATCACAACACCTTGCTTGACATAATACATTCAGTGTCATCAATAGTATCACACACTATAAGAAAGGACAAACTTTGGCGATTACTATTTGGATATTTTAAACCTCATCAGTTAGATCTGTGACCATATACCAAAATGTAGAACTAAAAAGAAATATGTGTACAACATACAGATGCTTCAGTACAGCAGCATCACTCTTTGGGAATAAAGGGTCACTAGGGAATTGGGGGAGTGTAGAGAGATAGAAGGAGAGGGAGAGGCTAGAAATAGGATTAGAGGATATATAAAAATAACACGAACCCGGGGAAATTGATTTAGGTTAGAGGACAAAAGAGACAGAAAGGACAAATACAAAACAGCATGGACTAACAACAGCAGGATCATTGAAAACTTCATTTACTCTCCTATAATAGTACAGAAGAAAAAAAGTAGGGAAGATTTAAATACATTACCTTCTGGCAATTAATATTCACTGGAGGACCAGAGAGGATTAAGGTACAAAAGAAGAGTAGGGATATCCAGCAGCAACAGGCTAATAGGATACTATTTTTCCTCTCTTGTAAAAATAAGAGCAGTTGAGAGAAGAAAAAACCTGAAATTGGATAGACTCAGCAACAAGAGAGTAGAGAAACAAAGAATAAAAGAGAGGTCATAAAAAAGAAAGAAACAGAAGAACCATAGCAACAAGAAAATGAAGTCAAAAACACTACCAAAAGGGCCCTTCCTGGAGTAGATCTGCTGACTTTGTAGATAGTAGGGTGGAGGCCTGCAGAACAGAGTTGACTAGTCACAGGGAGACAGCCATGATCCCCTGTCTAGGTTCTGGCTATAATCCCTGAGTTGAGCTCAGTGAACTTCTGCAGCCTTGAATTCTGCAAGAGTCCAGGGTCCTGTAGGTGGGACTGACTCCACAAACTCACCAAAGGCTGTAGTCAACAGGATTCCTTCACTCTTCCATTGGGTGTTTTATTCACTGTGGCAGACAGAGGAGTCACACCCTGAAGACCTCCACCTAAGTCACAGCACCTTCACTACACCTATTCACTGTGCACAGGCAAGTAAATGGAGTCTCTGGGGGCTCCTCCTCCTGCACAGGTCATGTGAGAGCTCAGGTCCTGAGCACTTTAGGAAAGGCAGGCCATTCCTATTCCAGACGTCTGCTCAGACAGCAGCCTATATATTGATTTTGTATCCTACAAATTTACTGAATGTTTAAATTAATTTTAACAGTGTTTTGAAGTTTATACAAGGTTTTGTATATGATATCATGTCATCTTCAAGTAGAAGCAATTTCACTCCTTTTCCAATCTGGATGAGTTTTGTCTTTTCTTTTGTTTTCTCTTCTTTTTTCTTTCCTTTTTAAAACTTAATTACTTCCAGTAGTGCATTTACTTCCAGTATTTTTTTAAAATATAAGTTCAGGAATGTTCCTGATCTTAGAGGAAGATTTCATGTTTTCATCATTGATAATTTAACTGTGGGTTTCTTATATTCAATCTTCTACACCCAGTTTGTTGTAAGTTTTTATTAGAGGGATGTCAATTTTTGTCAAATATTTTTCCTATACTTATTGAGATAATGAGTTTTTGCTTTCAGTCTGTTGATGTGGAATGCTATCTTTATTGATATACATGTGTTGAGCCATCCTGACATCCCAGGGATAAATTTCCCTCAGTCATACTGAATAATTCTTCTAATGGGAAGTTGCATTAATTTGTTAGTATTTTTTTTTTGAGACAGGGTCTCGCTTTGTAGTTCAGGCTAGCTCTGAGCTCACTATGTAGCCCAGGCAAGCCTCGAACTCAGCAATCCTCCTGTCTCTGCCTCCCGAGTGCTGAGATTACAGGCATGAGCCACCATGCCCAGCTAGTTTGTTAGTATTTTGTTGAGAGTTTTTGCACCCATTTTCTTTTCTTATTCATCCCTTAGATTGTCTTAGTAAGAGGATAATGCTGGGCTTGTTAAATGATTTTGGAAGTATTGCCTGCTCTTAGATTTTCTTTGCTGGATATCTGACTATTGATTCAATCATTTTATTATTGATTTGTTCAAATTTTCTATTTCTTCATGATTTAGTCTACATAGGTTGCATGTGTCTGTGAATGTATTTCTACTACATTATCCAACTTATTATTGTACAATTTTTCACACATGGTACTTTGTTTTCATTTGTTTCATTTATAATTTGTTTAATTGGAATATTTTCTTTGTAACTCTAGCTAAATGTTTGTCACTTTTATCTTTTTTTAAGAAAATATATTAGTTTCGTTAGTCTTTTCAGTTATTTTTCTAATCTTTATTTCATACAGTCTTTCTCTAATTTTAGTAATTTCTTCCTTTCTCCTACCTTTTGGGATAATTTTATCTTCTTTTCAAATACCCTAACATGTTAATTTAGGTTGTTCATTTGAGAACTTTTAGCTTTCTTAAAGTGGACAATTATAGCTATAAGCTTTATGCTTAGAATTATTTTTACTGCCTCCCATCAGTGTTGGTATGTTGTTTACATGTTTTTATTTCAAGATATTCTTAAATTTCCCCTTTTGATTTTCTTCTTTGTCTTTCACTTTTTAAGAGTGTGTTGCTCAGTCTTCTTTTGTTTGTGAATGTCCAACTTTTTTCTATTATTGACCTTTTTTCAAAGTCTCTATGATTAAATAAGTTACTTGATATAATATCAAATTTGAATCAAGACTTATTTTGTGGTCTAATGCAGTCTATCCTAGAGAATGTTCTAGGTGTGCTAAAAAGAATATATTTTTCTGCTGCTGTTAGAGAAAATATTCTGCATGTCTTCTAGATCTTTTGGTCTACAGTGTTGTCCAAATCTATTTGCTTATTGGTTTTTTTCTCTGGATGACCTATCATTGTTGAGAGTGTGATATTAACACCCCTTACTTTTGTTTGCACTACTGTTTATTTCTCCTTTTAGTGTTGTATTTGCTTTGTATATTTGGGCATTTGAATGCTGAGTGCATAAATGTTTGAAATTGATGTAGCATCTTAATGAATTAACATGAATGTGTTTATACCAGACTACTAGTTACAATTTGCTTCTGTGTGGGGAAAAATGGGACATTCAGTTTGGGCTTCAATAGCATTTATACAACAAAATATGAATTTATTTATAATTACATCTTCTGCAGATTGGATCCCCAACTGTTGTCTGAGTCTGGATGTAAACACTTGGTGGGGTTGGCAACCTTATCTGTTAGGACTTCAGTCTGACCCCAAGTTCAAACCATAGAGCTGACTGTCACTGTCTCGGGCTCAGGTGGTGCCTGGGCCTTTAGTGCCCATGTCCCCTGAGAGAGTCTTGGTTGGTCATGTATATCTAAGCAGGAAACCTTGGTTACCCAGGAAACCAAGGCCAAGTGGGTTTGGATGCTTTTTCTATGGCCCTTATGTTTAGTAGAGATTTTACCAGAGCAATTCTCTGAGCATTTTGCAGATGAGGGATTCATGTAGGTTCTTTCATAAATGTATGCAGTAAATGTCATCGGGGCAATTTGTGGTGACAAACACTGCTGAACACTGGAACACAATGCTACTCTGAAGATCTGGTGTCTAGTGTACAAAATGAAGTAAACATTCATTCATTCAAAGATTTTTTTAAAGTGCCAACTATGTAACATGCTGGGTGTGAGCTTCCAAGGATAAAAGGATAGAAGAGACAGACATGTTCCCTGCTGTCATAACTTTATAGTCTTTTGGGAGAGATAAATATTAATTAACCTAACAAATAAATAAACAAGACAAGCTCAATTACTAATAATGGTTATGAAGAAAATCAGTGGAAGGAGGTGCCTGACATGCATTATCAAGGCTGGGAGAGAAGCCACTTTATTGAGAGAAGGCAGGGAAAACTTCTTAGAGATGACATTAGACCAAGAAAATATTATTGCCAAGAAGGATTCAGCTGTGTCAATATCTGCAGAAGGAGCCTTGCAGACAGAGAGAATGTGTAAGAGCTCAAGGAAGCAGTGTAAGGAGGCCTCTGCCTCTTTTGGGAGATCAACCTTCTGTGCAGGTCCCAGTGAGACTGGAAATAGAGAGGAAATGGAATGTTCGAAGTTGGTGGAAAGATCCCTGAGTCAGAGACAGAAATTACCTAGTTTTCATGTAAGCTGAGTGGCCCAAGGGTGACACTCTGTTTGGACCTCACTTTCTTCATCTAGAGCTCAGGTCTTTGCTCTTTCTTTTTCTTTCTTTCTTTCTTTCTTTCTTTCTTTCTTTCTTTCTTTCTTTCTTTCTTTCTTTTTTCTTTCTTTCTTTCTTTCTTCCTTCCTTCCTTCCTTTCTTCTTTCTTTCTTTCCTTTGTTTCTTTTACTTTTTTTTTTTTAAGACAGGGTCTCACTTTGTAGTTCAGGCTGGCCCTGAGCTCACTGTGTAGCCCAGGCAAACCTCAAACTCACAGCAATCCTCTGCCTCCAGAGTTCTGGGATTACAGGAGTGAACCACCACACCAGGCACTGTGATATGTGATACCAGGATCAAACTCAGTACCTTGTGCTTGCCAGGCAGAAGCCAGAACCACGGAACTAAATCCCCAGTGCTAGAGCTCAGGTTTTCTACATAGAAACAGGGAGTTTGAATAACTCTCTTTTTTGCCATTGAGTCTTTCACTTAAAGAGAATTACATCTGGTAATTAATTTATAAAACAATAAAGATGTGAACTATGGTAGCCAACCCAGAATGAAATGATGCTTAAAGATCTTTCCCCCATGAAGCCTGGATTTTGAGGACTCCATGGGACTCATCCCCTTTGTTGAATTCTTGGACCTAAGGGCCCTTATTTATTTCTTCAAAATTCCTATTTCTAACTGTAATTGCAAAGCTTGCCCAACTGAGGTATGGCATCCCAGGGCCTGGTTTATGCAGGGTCTTCAGTGTTGTTTGTATGGTAGCAGAGTGGAGTCTAAGAAGTCAAAATGAAGGGTTCCTCTCAGCTCAGAGTATCTCTGAGCCTAAGCAGAAGCTCAGGGAGATTATACCTCTTGTAAGAGCAGAGTTGGGCATTATGGAGGCCCCAGCATCACAGATGGGTAGTGTCTGAGCCCGAGTCATCTTCTGGATTAAATCCTGGAACAGGTGGAGATGCTCTTCCCCATGCTCTGTAGAAAGACTGGTGGATGTTCTGTGTCCTCTACTGGACATCCCAGGATGGCAGAGAGGTGTGGGGGTTAAGTGACTGTCAACTTAAATGGAGAATGCTCAGCTGAATTGAGTCAATATGGTTCTAGGCATAGAGACCCAGGGTTGTTGTTGGAAAGGTATAAAAAGGAGAATAAATGAGGTCCAAAGTGTACAGTAGATATTATGAAATAGGAAGTAAATCTTCAAAGAGGAAGGAGAGTGGGGTGAGGCAGATGAAAGTAAAGAAGGGAAAGAAAAGATTTGAGGGTAAAAAGAAAAAATTGGGAACAAAGCTTATGTATACAGAGGTGGGGGTTGAAAAGAGGGCAGGGGAATGGGAAAAAATAAGAATCAAATATGTCACATACACCGACAAAATCTCAAGGATGAATGGGATCATAATGTTGACTTAAAGTGTACCAATAAAATCAAATAAAACAGGAGAATGAGAGGAAAGGATTTCAGCTGAATTTCCTTGGAGGAGTTTCTGCTGTTGTCTCAGAAGGAGTTCCGGTCTGCACCCTCACTTTGGAGATGGGCTCCTGGCTTTCTGGGTACCGACTCCTCATCTTCCAGCGCAGGCTTCTTGGGCTCCCACACTCTTTAGCTTATGGTGCTGACCCTTCAGCCTCCTGGCTCAGACGACTCGGTTTTCCATTGTGGGTCCTTCTGCCTCTGGATGCGGACTCGTGGAAACATTGCTGTGGGCTCCAGGTTTCGGTGGATCTTTCAGATCTCTAGCAAGCAGACACATCTTCTGTACCTTCTACATTTCACTCTGTGGGTTGTCATTGTAGTGCAGTCTTTTGAGGATGCTGCCCCAGCTCTGGAAGCTCTTGTAGGCACTGACTGATCAGAGGGCGAAGTCCCTTCACTCCCCGGACATGCGCCCAGCTGCCCTCACCACTCTGTGTCTGACTTTGTCAGTGTCGACCACAGATTGCAGTGAGCAGCAGGTCTGTGGTTGTGCTGCCTTGGCAGCTTTGCTTCGTGGGGGAGGGGGCTCCTCCCCATCACTCCCTAGCACCTGCATCCTCTTAGGGGAGTGATGAAGAACCCATTAAATGCTTAAACGTGAAATATCGCCGAACTACATTTTGAATTAGTTTCCCTAAGTTCGGAAGGCAGAGATCTCATAATGTAAATAATATATAAATCCCCAATGTAAAAGGTAAATTTTCATCAACTTCAAGAACTCAGGTCAAGATTCGGCCTCGGGATGTGAAGAGAAAGCTGATTTCTTTAAGCAAGTCACTTACTTCGTATTTTATAATTCTTTTTTACTTGCAATCAAGGGAGACAAGGCCACTGCTTACAGGATGAGAAGAGTGTTGGACAAGATTTCCCGAGCTTGGATGCTACTCCTGGCCTAGCCTTTCTGATCTTGGATATATCCTTTCTTTTTTCCAGGCTTCAGTTTCCTTATTTGATTCAGGTGAGCCACCGAGCCCCAGTTTTACCACCTCCTATGAATATAACGAAGATGAAACAAGACAATGGATGCAGAGCAATCCTACTCAAGGTGTGATATCACTCTTCCAAGTGTGTGTTGCCAGTCTGCAGTGAGATAATTACAGAAAGGAGGAGCAAGCATTTAGAAACTTTTATAGCAACTTGATATTGCAGCAACATCGAAAGGTGTGATTAGGGGACTTGCTTTGCTCAGTAGGTAGTGGAGTAATTTGGGTGTTGTCAGATTCACATGATGACTCAAAACTGGCAGGGATGCAGGTAAGTGGCCCGCGGGGAGAAGGAATCAAAGCAGCAGAAGGACAACAAAGACTGGTCTCTCACTGGGAAACATTGACATAAGTCCTCGCTTTGAAAAGACCTCCAAATTTGGGGATCTTGTAACCAAATCTAGTATGGCATAATGGCTAGAAGAAATGACAGGGATGCTTAGGCCTGGCTGTGCTGTTTCTTTGCTCTGTGCTGTTGAGTAAATCACTCTCTTTCTGGGCCCTGATATCAAACACATGATCCACCTGAGATTTTCTCTTTGTTTGCTAAAGGTCCTGGTATAAGGTCAAGAAGAAAGCCAGAATTCCTGAAAACACCAAAATCGGCTAATGAATTAGGTAGATGTAGCTGATTGCAGGACTTTTCCCTTGAATGTGGGGTAGACTTGTGATGGTACAGTAGAAGTGACAGTTTCTAGTTCTGAGCCAAGGCTGCAAGAGGTTTCCATTCTCTGTGTTGAATTCCTGCCTAGTTGTCCCGTGAACAAGCAGTGGCTACCACAGGTGACACCATCCTAGACCACTCAGTCCCCAGACAATGTGGCAGCTCATTGCAGATTCTCGAGTGAGCCAAGAGCCAAAGAATCACTCAGTTTCATCTGTGGGTATAAATGACTGAGTCACAGAATCATATAATAAATAAATGCTCATCTGGGGTTGGTTTTTATGGAGCAGAAAATAACTGACCCATGAACAGGATATAATACTGGTTGTAACTGGAAGTGTCAGTTGAGTTCTGAGACAAATGAAGATGGAGCCAGCCTGCTCATTGCCCATTCCAGCCTGAATATTGCTTTGGGTTGTCTGATCCCACTCGCTCGACTGTGCTGTTTGAGAATGTGATCTTAGACCAATGACTCTTCAGGATTCTAGGTAATAAGCCTCTTTGTGAACCTATTGAAAGTTGAGGCTCCATGACTCAGGCAAAAATGCACATTTCTAACTTTTGTGCTTTCTGTTTGATTTTAAGACTCTGGAGTTTGATGGTGAACTCCTGTTCTCAGATTAAGAATTCTATATGTAGACATGGCTTCTCCCCCCACCTCTTCTCATGCTCCACTGTTCATATTCCTTCACTCCTAAAGATCTTCCTTTTTAAATTCATTCACAGAAAACAATATTGGAATAATCCATTAAAATGCAGAACCCTTGGAAATGACCTTCCAAACATCCTCACACTAGTATTTCAATTAAACTTTCCAACAGCCCTGTAAAAGTACATGAGCAGGTCTGTCATCATCTGCTCTTCTGATGAGGGGGCTGAACATCAGTCCAAGGGTACAATAGTCCAAGATCAGTTAGTCAATAATGGACAGCAGGGAATTCTGAGTCATTCTAGGCAACTGCTTTTCAGAGGCATGGGATGTTAAAGGTAGTAATCCAGAAGTATAATGCTAATCCTGTGTGAGTAGCATCAGGCACCTGTGTGGCTGCATGGACAGTAGGAAAAGAGTGATTGGAGCTGAGGTCAAGATGTTGAGTATCTAACAAAGGTAGGATCTTTCCCTCTGAAAGCCTATACTATCAGAGAGGAGCAGGGATGATTGTAATATTTTCAGTTTAACATCACTTAAGAAAATTTCATCATTAATTACATTGGTCTATATATATATCCTCTTCTCCCTCAAAGTCCTTCACACAGTCCAAACTTAGAATAATTTATACTTTATCTTAAACATGACAGTCTACACCTTTCACAGAAAAACATGATTGTTGAATTTTATTTTTAAAACAGCCAAGAGAAGATGAGTCTCAATTGGAGACCTGATGTTCTTTGAAAATTCAATAAACATTTATTGAGGACCTACTGGGCATGATATCATATCCTACTGCCTGAGATTGATGTTCACGAGTGAGGACTTTCCCTGAAATACTTCCATGCATTTTGGTGCTTTGCAAAATATATTTCCCAAATGGCTCTGTTTCTATGTTTACCCATAACAAAGGGAAGCCAAATTAAAATTATCCTTTAAAAAAAGTTGAATTAAATGTCTTGAATCTTTAAGAAGTACCAGTGGAGTTAAGAACCATCTCAAAGAACCTTATGTGTTCTTTTCAACCTTGAAGGATAAACTGTTGTTTTCTTTTCCTCTTAGTCTTTCCCATGGCAGAAGGAAACATTCACTCACTAATCTCCACAGCCATAGATCTGGAAAATGCATCCATGGAAACCCATGGCATATTGTGATTTAGCTATTTACTTTTCTTTTCTTCTTCTTTTTGTCCTCTCCATTCAGCTGGGAGCTCCTCACAGGTGGACACATTTCCTATTTTTTTCCTGTATG
>PVIC010028134.1:0-10983 GCA_004025085.1 Thryonomys swinderianus
TGTGTGTGTGTGTGTGTGTGTGTGTGTGTGTGTGTATACATATATCCTGATCACACTCAATATTGGGAATTTGTACCAGTATATGACACAATTTAGTTCTAATTTTTTCCTGTTCCCCTATCTACCCCACAACTCTCTATCTCCTAAATACACAAGCTTTGTTTCCCTTTTTTAACTCCTAGTTAACCATAGACTAGCATTATTTTTACTGTCATTATTTCAGATGCATGATTATTCATTTGTTTGGTACATTATGATCAGTACTTATTACAATATTTTAGAAACAACCAGATCAGAAAATTGAAGCTATTGACTGGTACTTTGAAAGAATCCTCTCTTGGTTGTGTGAGCAGAAGGAGGCAAATAGCTTTTTTCCTCCTAAATGCATCATCTGTACAATGGTGATAACTATGGTATTGTGCCCTGTGTCAATTCATAAATTTTGGATTTTGTTTTGTTTTATCTTACTTCATAGTAGTGTACTGACCCAGAGAAATTTTTCTAAAGGGAAATGGATAATGATGGCTTTGAAAAAGAGAACTAGCCTAGTGATTTATTTTTATTCTTTTTATAAGCCAATAACCTCAAGATTAGCTACATTGGAAAGCAAAGAATAAATCTACTCTTTACAAGATCCTGTATGGTGAAGGGTTATTCTGAAGAATTGATTTGCTTTGAAACAGATGTATAGAGTCTTCATTTAGGGCATAGTCCTGAGCAATCTGTGTACCAGCCAATCTTTGTACCAGCCAACCCGACTTCCTTAGAAATTGGGGGCTAGGATAGGCTGTAGTGATCACCACTCTTCAAGAGTGTTGTCTCTCGCAGTGCACATCCTTCGTAAGCTCTGAGCCCCTGTCTCTTCAGGGCCCTTTACATGTGTGCATCTGGAATTAAGTGAGCTACCATACAAGTTTTTTCTACCACTGGGTACCACTTAGTTGATGTTGCATTGTTTATCTAGATGGACGCAGTGGGAAGTAGAAGATCCAGTGTACCATCATGGAATGTCAAACTGGCCATTCCTCCTTCAGGTAGAATTAATGTCTCCTCATTGTAATTGTAAAAGGCCACTTACCTCTTGGAACTGCCTCATTTCTGGTCTTCTTTTGCTGTCTCTCCTAAGAGAACAGCAAACGACTCAAGGGCAAAGTTATTTGTTCTCTTCTGCTTCCTGGGTGCTCCCCCAGCAACTCTCTCCACATTCCTCCAGTCCTATTTAAATAACAATTATCCCACACTGAGTCAGAGCAAATAACAAAGCTTACTGCAGATTCATTTCAAGCTTCAGTGAATAGAAGGGTCAAAGCCTAGAGATCTCACACACACACACACACACACACACACACACACACACACACGCAAGTGAGGTTCTTTTGAACTCCGGTAACAAGTTGGGTAGACCAATGGCATCAATAATGCCTGAAGTATTATTTATTGCTTTAAACTTTAAGTCACTTACTTGTCTTACTTTAAACATGGAGCCCTTGTATATTCATTGTTAATCATCTTATAGTGATTCAGAAGAATTCACAGAGTTAAATTAATTTCCAAACATTTCACCCCAAGTAACTCATTCCATAATTACAACATCCCATGAAGTAGATATCATAATTATCATGGTTTCCAAGAAAAAGAAATGGATGTGTAGAGGTTAGAAAATTTGCCCAGGCACGTAGCTAAAAGGGACCAGAGAGATTTGATACTAGATAGAAACATCCCTATGGGAACTCATCTTGAAAGTATTAAAATTTAAGTTTTATTTCTTATCCTGATTGAAGTAGGACTCCTGAGGAAAGTCAAGGAAAGGCAACATATATCTGTAGCTTTTTTTACCCCCTTCTAGTGTGGTGTTTGAAAATCTGGTTGGGATGCAAAGTTTACTATAAAATAAGCAAGGCTCTATATTGGTGTTTTAAAATTTGAGTAGAGTGTAGTAGAATGCTACCTAAAACTCTTGTTTTCAAGGTTAACATTAGTTTACTAATTAGTTCTCACTAGAGATTAAAAGGATGCCAAATATCTTCAGTGCTTTTTAAGAATCTTATTAGAGATTTGGGTAAATTTCATAACATATTAAGTAAATGCTAAGCTTCTACATTTGACAAACTTCTAAACTGTTAGGGGTTAAGCCATTCTTAAAATTCAATTGATATTATTATATAATAATAATGTAATAATGTCTATTGCCACGTAGAAAGCTGCCCTTACATAACATATTAACATGTTTATCTATTGCTCCATAATTAACTTCCCCAAGATTCAGTGGTTTATGATAACAATGCTTTATTTGCTCACAGCTTTAAAGTTGGAGTAGGGTTCACCTTCTGCTATTGTTGTGTGTGTTCCTTCATGTGTCATCAGATACCTGGTGGCCCAAATGAATCTAAGAAAGTCTAAGGTGATGTCATGCAAATATCTAGGCATTCAGCGCTCAGTACTGCCTGGACCCTTCCATGTAGTTCTTGGCTGTTCAGTAGGTAAAGTTAAACTTTCCTATATTTTGCAAAAATGTTTATAGAAAATAAGAGAGGAAACATCAATGCTTCTTGAGGCCTGGCTTCTAGAACTGGGATAAGGTTACTTCCTTGACTTCCATTGTCATGGCAAGTGAGAAAGCCACCTACAATTTGAGGCTGCTGGAGAGATACCACACCTCCATAAAGGAACAACAAAATATCAGGGTCGTGTTTTCTCAGTCTACCACTCCCCACCTGTTCTCTAGATGTGTCATTTCCTCGAGATTTAATTTAATTTTAAGCTTCCTAAGACATGACTACAGTTACCTTTAATAGCGTCGTTTCTCACTCATATTTAAGTACATAGTTACCTTTTCAAATCTTTGTTCTTTTTTCCATTTGAAGCAAAAATCAATATAAGATCATTTTTTCTGCAGCCCAAAGGATTCCCCTGATTTTTCCTCAGCATGGATTTCCTGTTAATTAATCTTCAGTCTCATTGCTTGAAAATTTTTACATTTCATCTACCTTTCTTTCCCCCTTGGAAATACTTTATTCTGGCTTCATAGCTATTTTCTTGCAGCATTTTAAGTGACTAACTTTCTGACTTCCATTATTGCTCGTGAAGAGAAATATGTTGGTCTGAAGCCTGTTCTTTCTTTGTGCACTGTCAGGCTTGAGGATAGAAATGGCATTGATTGTGGTATCCAGGCTTCATACTGTCCATACTTTAAAATTTGTTTCTTCTTAAATTTTGCATAATTAGCCAGTCTGAATGCACTTACCTCACAAGACTCTGACTTGATACCTGTCGCAGCCTTTTAAATATAAAGTGAATCAAAGAGTTGTCTTCCATTCTACAGGGGCCTGGCTAATTCTACACCACAAAAAGTGAAATAAAGCAGATATCACAATTTTAATAGAAGAAATATAAAAAAGGATAACTATACATAATTCTTAGTAATTTAAATAATGATTAGGTACAAAGAATAAAAAATAAAGAATGGACTGGGGTTAGGAACTAAAAGGAGTTTTGAAATTTTCAAATATTTACAAAAGCCAGTGTTTTAGTATGTTCTGACTGCTATAACATTACATCATAGACTAGCTGGCTGATGAGCAATGTGACTTTAATTTTCCATGGTTATGGAGGTAAAGAAGTCAAATTTGAACTGAGAGGTAGAAATTTTGCCTAAATTAGCAGAAACATTCAAAGGAACATTTACTTTATTTCAAATGAATTTCGTATGAGTATGTTGCAGAACAGTAGGCGTTGCTTTTTCTTCTTGGAGGCTAATTGTAAAGCATACATGGGAAGAGTGTAATTAGCAGAGTCTTCCTTTCTATATGGAAAAGATGCTTCTAAAGTGTGTGAGAATGATTGAAGATGTAGTTCATTAAGTGGTTTTAAACACCTTGCTGCAATTCTTCTTGGACTACTAATTTACTTGGACAAATTATCATAGATTCTGAATTAATGAGGTTTTCTCAGATATGCAAATGAGAGCATTAGTTTGCTTTGCATGGCCCTTAATGCGACTCGGGAGAGCTGTACAAATGTTGGCTGACCCTTGGTGAGAGCAAAAACCTTGAAGGATTTACCTATTTATTTATTTAAATTTTGCTAATTTAGTTTGAAGCAGGCACTTTTTCTTCCTTTAACTAGAGAATTTCCTTGCTGTTTTGGGATAGCCTATCTCTAAGGTGGTCTAGCAAGGTTTCAGTGAAGAGTGATCCTTCGATTTCTAGAGATATGTGAAAAATCAAATAGAGAAATTGAGAATTTTTAGAAACTTTTAAAATAAGTAGATACTGTGCAACATTCAAATGCACAGTGAATGGATGAATCTTGTTTAATCTTTATACAGCAAGGACAATTTTGTGTCTTTTTGAACTTGTATACTGAGTTACACATGCCATGAGCTGCATCAGCGATGCATGGTCATGTCTTGTGTTATTTGGAAAAGGTTGGGAAAAAACAATTGCCTTTTTACTTACAAAGATTTGAAAGGAGAAATTGTTCCTGAGAAATTGAAAACATCAAGAAAGGTACCAAGTTCATGCATGTAGAATTTATTTAGCCCAAATTTAGAAGATGATAACATTTTCTAGTGCTTGAAATAACCCCTGAAATTTTTTAAAGGGATGTGATGTCTGTCACCTAAAAAATATGAGGCACAGAAAATGTGATTAAAGATCAAGATAAGCATTAGAGGGGGCCAGAGGGTTAGCTCAGTGGTTCCAGCGCCTGCCTCGCAAGCGCAAGGTCCTGAGTTTGATCCCCAGTAACCACATATAATGCTGGGCGTGGAGACACGCCCACCAACAATGAGCACTGCATACCACAATGCCGGACGTGGTGGCTCACGCCTGTAATCCCAGCACTCGGGAGGCAGAGACAGGAGGATTGCTGAGTTCGAGGTTTGCCTGGGCATAGTGAGCTCAGGGCCAGCCTGAACTACAAAGCGAGACCCTGTCTCAAAAAAAAAAAAAAAAAAGATAAGCATTAGAAAATACATAGTTACTAGTAGTTTATTCAGTAAAGTTGTCAGGTGTGGAGTTTATGTCTATTATGCTTTTTATAATATAACATAGGGAAATCTATTATAGAACAGGAAGCATCCTATAAAACCAATAAATGGAAATGAGAATGAAATGCAGTAACTGAGATCAAGAATTCAATGAATGGGTTTATTAGAGGTTGGACATAGCTAAGAAGATGAGTGAAATAGACAATACCGCAGATGAACATTTACAGAATAAAACAAGGATAAATAGAATGTTAGAAAACATGCCCACAGATACACGTCTGTACACAGAACATACCAGAATATCTGCCTATGTCTGCCTAGAGAGGAGAGGTAATGAAAGTGAACAGTGCTTGAAGAGAAAATGGTCAAGAGTTTTTGTAAATTACAAAAGCTTTCAGGCCACAGATTCATGAAGCACTGTGAACAGCATGCTGCGTAAATACAAAGAAAGCCACATTGAGGCACCTCAAATCATTAAAAAAAAGAGACTTTCAGTGCATCTGGCAAACACAGAATGTCACCATCAAAAAAAGCTAATTAGACTAACATAATTTATCAAAATGAACTATAAATGAAGAAAAAATGAAATGTAAAAAAACCTGTCATAATTCTGCACTCTAGAAACAGTCTTCAAAAACAATAGTGAAGAACTACAAAGCGGGAACCTGTCTCAAAAAAAAAAAAGAACAGTGAAATGAGGAAATTTCCAGATAAGCCAAAAGTAGGAGGGAGACTTTGTTACTATTATAGCACTCTGGAAGAAGGAAAAGTGAGCTGGCAAAATGAAAACATCATCACTGAAGCTCAAAGATGCAAGAAGATACAGAGAGCGATGGAAAAATAAGCTAAGTCCAATGGAATATTAATGGTGTAAAGCAAAGACTGTCTTATGTTATAGAGTTAACAACAAAGCTGAGAAAGCTGAGATGCAGTATAAAGATAAACATTGGAATGTCTTTGAATGTTCAATAAGGAAAATGGAAATGTCCCTATTTCCATACACATTAGGTGAGCCTATGGCAGTGGTTCTACACCAAAGTTGAATTTGTCCTCTGGGAAACATGTGGCAATATCTGGAGACATTTTTGACTGTCACAGTTGAGAAACAGGACTAGCTACCAAACAGTAGAAGCCAGGGATGCCGCTGAAAGAAGGTACAGGGAAGTCTGTCTTGTGAGAAAGGATTACTTGGATCAAATTGTAAATATTGCTGTGATTGTGAAGCTCTGATTCATAGTCTTTGCTAAAAGATAAATTGAGCTTATACAAAAAGGAAAATAATGAATTTAAATGGAGACAAAAAATAGAAAAAAAATGGGAAAAATGTAGGACAAATTAAATTCAAATTCATATGAGAGTACATTTAAAAACAATTATAGGTAAATGAACTCTCCAATTTAAAGATAATATATAAAATAATGTAAACAGATTCTCCAATTTAAAAATAATGACTTTAAAATGGACACAGGTTAAAAATTTAGCTGTTCTTTATTGTTTTTATAAGTATTCTTACATCACATACTTTTTTTTGTTTTTTATTTTGTTTTGAGACAGGGTCTCGCTTTGTAGTTCAGGCTGGCCCTGAGCTCACTATGTAGCCCACGCAAGCCTCAAACTCAGCAATCCTCCTGCCTCTGGCTCCCCAAGTGCTGGGATTACAGGTGTGAGCCACCACGCCCAGCACTGTGGTATGTGGTATTGATTGCTGGTGGGTGTGAGTCACCACACCCAACACTGTATGTGGTTATCAGGATTGAACTCAGGACCTTGCACTTGTGAGGCAGGTGCCAGAACCACTGAGCTGAATCTCCAGCCCTACATACTTTTTCTTCTACTAACTCTCATATGTTGCTCAAAGTTTTGTATCATGATAGTATTAATCTCTAGCCTCAATTTTGTGATAGATTGTTGTTTTCATACCTCATTAGACCATGAGTGTCTTAAGAGCAGAGGTTGAATCTACTTTTTTTTTCCTAACTATAAACACAGCATCAGTCATGGTACTTGGCATATATTCCTAACTATAAACACAGCATCAGTCATGGTACTTGGCAAATATTCTACGAAGAGAATCAATTGACAGTGCTTGTGGCACTTCTTTATGGCATGTCTTATCATAGTACTTTTGTGTGTGTGTGTGTGGAACCAGGGATTGAAATCTGGCCCTTGTGTTTCCAAGGTAGGTGCAGTACCACTTGAACTAAATCTCTGGCCCCTTACCATAAATCTCTTGTTCTCAGACTCCTTTACAGTCTTAAAAATCATTTAAGGTTCCAAACAACGTGAGTAGTCACATCATAGCTATCAGTAAATACCATATTAAAAATTAAAACTTAGAAACCTAGTAAAATTTTAGTTACTAATAAAAAATCTATTATATGTTAATATGAATTATATATTTTAATGAAAACAAGTGCATTTTCAAAAAGTAATGATACTAGCATTACTTTCCTGCATGTTTGTTTAATGTCCCGTTTAAAAGAAACAGTTGGATTCTTTTATCAGTTTATTGATCCGATCTTCTGGCACATGTCACGGTGGCTGTGATGGCTTGTGTGTGGATGTTCTCCCAAGCCCGCATGCCGATGAGGCGGGACGTTCTTTTTCAGGGGTAGTTGAATCTGGAATGTGTGATGCTCAGGTTAAGGGTGTGTAATCACTACTCCGCTACACGTGAGTCATTAGCTGGCACCACCATAATCCCTGTAGTCTGAGTAAGATGAAAGGGGAAGAAAGATACTGTTAAACTCTCTCTCCCTTGTTGCCATTGGAATGTGGTGGGTCCTGTGAACTGGCTCTTTTGTTACCTTTGCTGCCTTCTGGGGCCATGTTTTTTCTCCTTTGTGATGCCTGTTTACCATCCCTGCCCTGGAGCCAGCTGAGGGCACCGAAACCTCTATAAACTGAGCCAAATAAACCCCTTTCCTTCTAACTTTGGATGTTGGATATTTTGTCTCAGCAATAAAAGGAAAGTAACGAACACAGTGGCACACACTTGTAATCCTAGCACTTGCGAGGCTGAGGCAGGAGGATAGCTGTGAGTTTGAGACCACCCAATGTTACAAAGTGCGTTCAAGGTCAGCCTGAACAACATACAAGACTGTCTCAAAACCAAGGAATAAACAACCATAACAACAACAACGACGACAAAAAGAAAGAAACTTTTATAGCTGGGAAAGTGAGGAGTATTGTAGTAACATTTTCTTGAAAGAATGCCTATTATTTGTTATTGCACCAAAACTTGACAATTAATATCTTTATAGTCATTAGTTGCAGTATAGATTAAGAAAACAAATCAATTATATTATTTTCTAAAACATCCATTTGTCATTTGAAAATGCTGGTTTCCAATATGTGGAGTTCTTCCAAGTTTTCACACATTTTATTGTGTAATATTTTACAGATTGTCTTCATTAATACAGCAGCCAATTTTATCAGAAAATAGTGAGAAGCAGTTCAACTTGTGATGCTAGATACAAGTTTCCAAAAGTCTATTTTCTTCCTTTGAAAACTTGAGTTTTATCAGAGGCAACATTGGTTGTCAGCTTTTTCTTTGACATAACAGACTCACTTCATTCATGTTGAGAAAAGTCTCACAGACAATGAAAAAACTCTGTGTAATCCTGGCTTGTCTGTCAGTCATTTTTTTCAAGTAAAAATGCAGCTTTATGAAGGGGAGGAAGCAGCTAATAAATCAACCACAGGTCGAATTTTTCCCATAACTGTTTTACTTCTGTAAGACAAAACTACTTATGCACATTTCCAGTTTTGTAGAACAAAAGGATTAAAAATTGTGTACTCAAGGATCAGTATTTAATGAAATCTGCAATTGTAGCTGCTTTGTCAAGGGTATTCTCAAATGTAAACAAACTGGATCTTTTTATTTTCTCACTTTAGTTTATGGAAATGAAGAATACAGTTAATGGCTAGTATAGTTTGCTAATGCAGCCTTTGTTTCTGCTGAAGAACCAGTGGTTATCTTCAGTGTTTGTTATGGCTTGTATCTAGATGTTCTTGCAAAGCCTCTTGTGCTGATAGGTGGAGATTTTTCAAACTGGCTGGATCTAGGGTGCGTGATACTAGTATCAAGGATGTGTGGTACTAAATTAATACACTGATTGGTTTAGCATAGCTCTGGGTATGGATATTATGAAAGCCTACACTGGTTTGGGTAACACTGCTCAAAAGACTTATAGCCTGGATGGAATAAAAGGGAAAGGGAGGCTTGCTTCTCTGTTTACTGCCTCCTGTCTGCTCTGCCAGGGCTGCTTCTCCCCTGCAATGTCTCTCTGCCACCCTGCCTTTGAGCCAGCTGACTGTAGACTGAAATAAACTGTGAGCCAAAACAAACCTTTCCTTGTTTAGCTTGTGGTGTCAGGTATTTTATCTTAGCAATGAGGAAAGTAATTTAGACACCACTCCTTTTGGACTATTAGGAAAAATGCAAACAGTACAAAGGCAATAATACCTTAACATTTCTGAAAGTTTTCATGTCATGCATTCTCTGATAGGAAGAGCCTCTGGGATTTTTCCAGCTCTTGTGGATTATATCACACACTTTCAGAAGCGCTGCTTTTCTTGTGCCTTCCTGGCCATCAAATTGGCTGCTAGTCTCCTGTCTCTGCATGTGACGATGTCTTTAAGAAGTCCCCTTTACCTCTCCGCTACCTTTTTCACTGTCATCATAACTTCCTCAAGTTAAGAAGCATTATTCAGGGCCGGAGGGTTAGCTCAGTGGTTCCGGCGCCTGCCTTGCAAGCGCAAGGTCCTGAGTTTGATCCCCGGTAACCACATATAATGCTGGGCATGGAGACTCATGCCCAACAGCCATCAATACCACATACCACAGTGCCGGTTGTGGTGGCTCACACCTGTACTCCCAGCACTGGGGAGGCAGAGACAGAATTGTTGAGTTCGAGGCTTGCCTGGGCTACATAGTGAGCTCAGGGCCAGCCCCCCCCCCCCCGTTTTTTGAGACAGGGTCTCACTTTGTAGTTCAGGCTGGCCCTGAGCTCACTATGTAGCCCAGGCAAGCCTTGAACTCAGTAATCCTCCTACCCTGCCTCCTGAGTGCTGGGATTAAGGCATGAGCTGCCATGCCTGGCTTTCTTTCCCTTCTTTACTTATCCCTTACCCCTACCCCTTTCCTTTTGAACATTTTCTTCCTATTTCACAAAACCTATCATATATTTTGGAACTCATTTATACCTTCCGTTTCTCCTACCAGAAAAATGATATGATATATACACATCTGTGTCCTATTTACTTCACTTATGAGTGTGTCCTCAAAGTATAAACATTTGAAAACAAATGGCTCAAATTTATCATTTTTTATGGCTGAGTAATACTGCATTTTATTAAAAAACCCCACATCTTCTTTATCCAATCTCCTGTTGATGGGCATTCGGGCTGTTTCCAAGATTTAGATATTATAAACTGAGCTGCTATAAACGTGGGTACACATATGTTGCTGTGATATGAACCTTTTAATTCTTTCATGTATATACCCAGCAGGGTCAAATGGGATCCCTAATCTTAGATTTTTTAGGTATATCCACATTGGTTGTACCATTCTACATCCTACCATCAGCAGAGAAATGTTCCTTTCTCCTCCCAGCCTCACCATCATTTGTTGTTGGTTGATTTGATGATAGCAACCATTCTTTCTGAAGTGAGATAGAATCTAAATGTTATTTTCATCTGTATTACTTGAATAACCAGTAATATTGAACATTTCTTCATATGTTCCATATTTGCCTATATCTCCCCATAGGAAAAGTGTCTGTTCATTTCAGATTCCCATTTTTGAATTAGGTCTTTAAAGTTTTTTTTGGGGGGGGGCCTGATTTTTCTACGCTCTTTATATACTTTTTTAAAGATTTGAATTTTTATTGATACATTTTATATACACATCATGATCACATTCAACTTTGAGAATTTGTACTAGTATATGAAATGACTTAATTCTCATATTTTCCCATTCCCCTGCCCAT
>PVIC010028134.1:11083-23529 GCA_004025085.1 Thryonomys swinderianus
GAGGCAGGTGCCGGAACCACTGAGCTAACCCTCCAGCCCCTGTTTCCGTATTTTTTTACCATCACATTTTTTCTTTCCCTTCATTACTTAAGATAGTATCCCTTTGTCTGAGAAACAGCTGTTAGAATTTTTTCCCATACTATAGGTTGTCTTTTCACGAAAGGTGGTTTCTGTTGCTGTGCAGAAGCTTTTTAATAAGATAAGATCCCAGCTGTTGATTCCTTCTTTTAGGTCCCATGCTGCTAAGATTATGTTCATGAAGACTTTCCATAAGCCAATATCTCCAAGAGTTCTACCTACCCTGTTTTCAAGCAGGTTTAGTGTTTCTGTTTTAATATTTAGCTTTCCTACTGAATTCTACAAAACTTTTAAAGAAGAGTTAATGCCTCTACTTCTCAAGCTCTTTAATGAAATTGAAAGGGAAGCAATACTCCCAAATTCATTCCTGGAAGCAACCATAACCCTGATTCCAGAAGCAGAGAATGACCTAACTGAAAAAAGAGAACTATGAGCCAATCTCCCTAATGAACATAGATGCAAAAACCCTCAATAAGATACTGGCAAACAATACAGAGGATCATCAAGAAGATCATATACCCTGACCAAGTTAGATTCATCCCAGGGATGCAAAGATGGTTCAACAAACATATATCAATAAGTGTAATATGCTACATTAACAGACTCAAGGACAAAAACTATTTGATCATCTCAACAGATGCAGAAAAAGCATCTGACAAAGTCCAAAACCCATTTCTGGTTAAAAACCAACAGAAAACTGTAATAGATGGTCTTTATCTCAATCTGATAAAAATTATTTATGACAAACCAATAGCCAGCATCATAACAAATGGTCAAAAACTGAAATGTTTCATATTAAGATCAGAAACAAGATTAGGATGTCCATTATCACCACTCCTGTTCAATATAGTACTGGAAACAGCCACAACAATTAGACAAGAGAAAGAAATAAAAGGAATAGAGATAGGAAAGGAAGAAGTTAAACTGTCATTATTTGCTGATGACATGATACCCTATATATACCCTAAAAATTCAACCAAAAGACTGCTAGAGTTAATTACCAGGTTTAGTGGCAAAGCTAGATATAAGATCAGCACTCAAAAATCATTAGCATTTGTATGCACAAACAACAGACTCATGGAGAGAGAAATTGAAGAATCAATTCTTTTCATAGTAATATAAAAACAATGAAATACCTAGGAATCAGTCCAACAAAGGAGGTGAAAGACCTTTACTCTGAAAACTACAGCATTCTGAAAAGGGAAATTGCAGAGAATATCAGAAATTGGAAAGACATCCCTTGTTCCTTGGTAGGAAGAACCAATATCATCAATATGGCTATACTCCCAAAACTGCTATATAGATTCAATGCAATCCCAATTGAAATCCCAACAGCCTACTTCACAGATATAGAGACAATAATCCAAAATTCATCAGTAACCAGAAGAGACTTAGAATAACAAAAGCAGTTCTAGGCAACAAGGACATGGCCAGGGTTTCACAACCTCCATTTTGAAACTATACTACATAGTCACTGTGATAAAATCAGCATGGCAGTGTCAAAGAAACAGACCTGAGGATCAATGGAACAGATTAGGAGATCCCAAAACAACTCTAGATACGCTAAGTCACCTCATCTTTGACAAAGGAATCAAACACCCTCAATGTAGGAAAGATGGTCTTATTAAAAAATGGTGCTGGAAAAACTGGGTTTCAACCTGCCAAAGTCTAAAGGTAGGTCTATCTCTTCCACTGTGCACTATTCTTTACTTTTGATAAATATTTGTTTATATTTATGAGGTACAATGGGTTGTTTTGATTCATGTGTGTATTCATTGAGTAGGAATCTGACCAGAGTATTAGCATATCTATTACCTCTATCTTTTATCATTTCTTTATGATGACAACATTCAAATTATTTTCTTCTAAGTATCTTAAGCTGTAGAGTGCACTAGTGTAAATCATATTCACCCTGCTGTGCCATAGAACATCAGACTCATTCCTCCTGTCCAATAATAATGTTGTACCTGTTGATCAACCTATCTCCAGCCTCTCCTCTTTCCCTTATCTTCCCCCTTCTCTGGTAAGCACTAGTCTACACTCAACTTCTATTTCTTCAATCATTATATCATACTTAATGTGAATAATGCTGCCAGAACATGGAGTTCAGGTTTTTTTTTGACATATAGATTTCATATCTATGGGTTCATACCTTGCAGTAGCATTTCTGGATCATATGTGGATCTACCTTAAGTTTTGTGAATATTCTGATAATGACTGCAATAATTTAGGTTACCATCAACAAGGTACAAGTGTTTCTTTTTCTGCACATCTTAGTGAGCACTGTTTTTTGGAGTTTTTTTTAATCATTTTTTATTATAGCTTTTCATGCAAGGGCAAAGGAGTAACATATTGGCTATGATTTGAAAATTTTTAATGATTAGTATTGTTGAGCATTTTTCAAAGAGCTGTTGCCTATTCATATGTCTTCATTTGAAAACTGACTTTAGTCCATTTTAATATGGTGTTTTTAATTATTGATTTATTTGAATTATTTTGGATTAAATTCTTAAAAGCAAAAGTTAAAACTATGAATTACTAGAAGAAAACATGGTAGAGATTCTTCAGGACATTGGTTTAGGTGATGATTTTTTTTATTATGATCCCTAATGTACCAGCAACTATATATGATCAATTGGGAAGTATAATTACATTTTTGATTACTTTATAAACAGTACCAGTATACCTTGAAGACATATATAAAACAGTAAATTAAAATAGTGTGTTGCAAACTATTACAAAATAAAAAGTTCCAGTTCTCAGATAATAATTCTGCTTAGAGAAATGAATAAAAGCATCATTCACATAACACATGGTGCTAAGATAATTTTTGAATTGAATTTTATTTTAAAACTCACGATACATAAAGGAGGAAAATCTAAGAAGATAAATATGGAATTGTCATATTTACACATTATGCACTTGAGATGGTTAAAGTTCACAGAAATAAGACCATAGAATATATGGAGGGTGACGTTTGGAGAAGTAGTTAGACAATAATCTGAGCTTAGGTTGTTGTAGGCCAGGTTAACTATACTAATGAGTCTGAACTTTGCATACACATCTCAGGATCTGATGCAAAGTTTAAGAGTAATTCTTTGAACATCTCTGCTTTTTATCATAGGTCAATATGATGACCAAATGAAAATAATGTGGTTAGTGCCAGAGAAAATTAAAGAAGCATGAACTAATGTAAGAAATGACAAAAATAAGAACAGCCATATTAGTAAAGAGAAACAGGCATTTCTAAAACAAAGTTGCCACGTCTCAGCAGCTGATTGGATTATGAAGTCAAATTTAATACTAGAGGACAAGATAAATATTTGCAGATGGCGAAATTAGAAAGAAGGGGGTGCTAATAACCAAGCTCAAAATTTCATGAGATGGGCCGGAGGGTTAGCTCAGTGGTTCTGGCGCCTGCCTCACAAGCACAAGGTCCTGAGTTCGATCCCCGGTAACCACATATAATGCTGGGCGTGGAGACACACCCACCAACAATCAACACCGCATACCACAATGCTGGACATGGTGGCTCACGCCTATAATCCCAGCACTCGGGAGGCAGAGACAGGAGGATTGCTGAGTTCGCGGCGGCTTGCCTGGGCACCATAGTGAGCTCAGGGCCAGCCTGAACTACAAAGTGAGATCCTGTCTCAAAAGCAAAAAAAAAAAAAAATTCATGAGATGGAACTGCTTAGAAAATGGGCCCAGAATTTGAATATCAAATAGAAGATGCATTCAAAATAAGACTTTAGACTTTAGAAAAAAGCAATCATGTGTCCCAACTCTAGTTCTCCCAGCTATCATACATGATTCTCTTATTTGGTCCCTCCCTCCCTCCTCTTCCCCTTCCCTTCCTCCCTCTTTTCTTTCCTTCCCATTGAACCCAGAGCACTGCCTGTGCTAAGCATGTGCTATACCACCAAGCAACACCATCTACTCCTGTGATATTTTTATTAAATTTATAAAATAAATGAACATAATCATGTGTAGAAAAGAATCAGCCATTGCTCAAAAAAAAAAAAAAAGTGCTAGTCTTTGTTCCTGGCTCCTGAGAGATAACTTCTAACCCTCTGAAATTTTTCAAGCAATAGAAATGTCTTTGTTCTTCCTGGTAGAACCCTTGAACCACGTCAGATTCTTCATGCTAAGGAGTTGATTCATAGATGGTTCTGGAGCACCATATATTATGTGAGCCCATCATTTATACCTGCCTAATGAACCCCCAGAGAAACTGCACACTCTGATGAGATTCCTAGATTAACAACAGTTGTTTGTATTTTCATGCACCAGTGGCAGAAAGGTAAAGCTTTCTGGGGACAATGAAAGGTTCACATTTGAACCCTCTGAGACTCCATCTGAAGCATCTTTCCCTGCAGCTCATTCTAATATATAACCTGCCCCTTAAGAAATCTTAATTCCAAATAATAGTGTTCTGTGAGCTCTGTGAGATTCCTAGTGAACTGTCAGAACTGAGGTGAGTTTGTGAAAGCTCTGAACTCACAGTTGGTACAAATGTGATGATGGTTTTATGGACATTTTCCCCATGATTTTCTAGCTGGACCCTAATTCTTTCACTTGGGATTAGCAATGTTGAATAGATTTACATGTATGAGGACGGTACCCAGAAGCTTACAGTCTGCTCAACTTTGAATACTCAGATTTGTTATGCAGATTAATTTATTTGTCTCACGCTGTTTGTACAAACCCTCTAGTGAACATCACACATGCCACGGGAAGTACCATAATGAACTGGTAAGAAGCTGCTGCCATCGTACACCATGTACCAGCGGTGAGTAACTTCAGGGAGGAAGAGCTGCAGAGAGACTGACCAAACTCTGGTACGTACTGAAATCAAAACCAAGACGAATTCCCCTTGAGTGAGATATACTGACGTAGAGATGTGTAGTGGGAAATTTGAAATGAAGCCAGAGAATGAGAGAATAGCTTGGGGTATAAGAGTTGTTAGCATTCGAATCCATACATACAGATAAGGTCATTTGAGAAGCATTTTTAAACAGAACTTTTGTTTCCAGAGATGTGGGGTTTCTTCCTGCCAAAAAGAAACAATGAACAGATCCTAGAGTGATGCAGGCAGAATTTTCCACACCAGTGATTGAAGATATGTACCTAAAACACAGGCTCTCCAGTCATCAAAATAACCACCTATTCCCAGGTGACTAGGCAAAGTATACCCAAAGTTGAGGCTTCCTTAAAATGCTTGCAGGATATATAAGAGAATCTATATAGAAAGAAAATTCTCCACAAAGCTGGCAGGTAGCCTTTTATTATTTTTATTTTTTGGTGGTACGAGGGATCAAACTCAGGCCCTTATGCTTGCAAGGTAGGTGCACCACTGAGCTAAATTGCTGGCAGCCTTACCTTATTAATGTGAGATGCCTTATACCTCTGATTATACTTTAGGCCTCAGTTATCTTCTGGAGTGAAGAAATTTACTTTTAATATATGAAATGGGAATACTGGCAAGTATAAATGTTTTGAGCTTGAAGAAACAGGTTTTCTGCTTGGAAAGCATTTCAGCCTGCCTCTCTGGCCACTTTGAAATGCTGTTCACAAAGATGAAGTGTTACAGCGCTGGCACCCAAGCAGAGTAAAATGGAGAAAGGGGGACTCAGGAAGGAGGCTCCATTGTTTGGACTATGGTTTCTCAGCACTCATAATACAAAAGCTTCTAACAGGCCATTAGAAGTTTTTATGCAGTAGATGGAGATAGTAAAGAATATTCTTTAAGAGATTACTGGAGAAAATAGATAACTGACTACAGCACTAGAATGGCTTGGTCCTTTCTCCTTGTCTTCATCTGTTCCTTTTTTATTAAATAAAACTTCTGTCTTATTCAACAAATGACCTAGAATATGAAAACACCCTCTGATTTTAATCATCTTCACAAAAAAAAAACACGTCCTGAAAACATATTTTTAAAATAATTGCTGTGTAGAATAATACTGTGTTCAGTTTATGCTTCAGTAGACAAAGCGTCATTATGTAGTTTAGAAAAAGTAATGATAACTTGTTTTCAAAAAGAAGACTTTGTGCATGGCAGATGAAATGCCTTTGCAGAAGCAGCAGCACACGCTAAAGAATAACAAAGCGCTTGGCACTTCCCTCGGTGGTCAGAGCCTCAGTCAGCCCTGAACGTCCTAATGAGTAGAGGAAGAGGATGCAAAGAGGTGAAGATCTTTGCCTTGTTTCATTCCTTCCTGTCAAACTCTTCAATTGCAGGTTGTGTCTTCACAGGGATTTCTCCTCTTTGTGCACTTACACACCACAGGGCACAGAC
This sequence comes from Thryonomys swinderianus, assembly GCA_004025085.1. Classification (NCBI taxonomy): domain Eukaryota; kingdom Metazoa; phylum Chordata; class Mammalia; order Rodentia; family Thryonomyidae; genus Thryonomys; species Thryonomys swinderianus. The sequence continues at coordinate 17,463 of PVIC010028134.1, forward strand.
TGGCTGTGTTAACAGTGGGTGATTACAAGTAGTTAAATATTTTAAATGCATGAATATTATGCTAATGTATTTGTTCAACAAACATTTGTGCAGGGGGCTGTCCTAAGATATACTTTAGGAAGAAAATTCAAAAATGAAAAACTGAAGTTCTAATGAGTCAGGTCCTTGTTGGCATATGAATTCTCCAAGCCTGAATACTTTGATGCCATGTCTGTGGTGGGACAACTCTTTCAAAAATCTCTCCAAGTAACATTAGGCTCAGCTTGAATAAGGAGAATTCACTGCATAGTCAAGGTGCATTTTACAGAATTGGTTTCAGTTGTGTTTGAAAGACTATAGATGTTCATATTTTTCTGCATATTTAAACATGTTATGTAATAGTGATGACTTTTTGTAGATTGTGTGTTTGTATGTGTGCCTAGACATTCCATGAAATATTGGTGTAGTTGGGTTTTAGGGTTGATATGTTTTACAAATAGGTTGTAATAATCATTGACTAAATTAAAATTTATCAAATTTGATTTTAATAAATTAAGAAAAATACAAAGAGAAATCACTGCTTCTTAATTTTTAACAGTAATTTTCATTGGAAATGTTATATATGCATAGAGCAAGAAGGGTGGGAAGGAAGGAAGAAGGAAATATGGAGAGAAAATAGAAAGTAAAGATGAAATAAGAAAATGATATTCATTTTCCTCCCAAACTTTTAGGAATCCCTGTGTACTTCTCTGAGGTTGTCACCATCAAAAGTTTATTGTGCTTATGAAATATTCTATTTTTATAAAAGTATACATAGTATGATCCATATGATGCCTTTTAAAATTATTTATTTTGAAATTATTTTATATTTACTATGAAGTCACCAAACTAGAGCAAATAGTTCATGTTTATCTTTTATGTATTTTCACTCATGCTAACAATGTTTGGAACAGTAAAAATGATCACAGGTAAAAAATTGCTGTTAGATGCCAGCTATGGTGGTTCATGTCTATAATTCCAGCTCTTGGAGGCCGAGGCAGGAGGATTGCTGAATTCGAGGCTAGCCTGGGCTACATAATGAGTTCAGGGCCAGCCTGAATTACCACTTAACAATAAATTAACAATGTAACATTTAAGTTCCCCTGCTTCCCTGTTTCTGGGCTGTGAAGAGATTTAGTTTTGTCTCTTATTCTGTGTGAAGTCTGGGAAATTCTTCAGTCTTTCCCTGTCTTTCACATCTTGATATAATTGAAGCATTCCAGTCAACTATTTTGGAAAATATCTCTCAAATTGAGCTCATCTATTGCTCTTAATGAAATTATATTTATATATTTTCATTCAGAATACATATTTGTCTGCATCTTATCAGAGGTATGAAATACAGATATATCTCAGTGCTGGTGATACTACATATGGACTCAAAAAAATTTAGTACATTAGGTACATCAATTTGTTATTCATTTCACTTAGAATTCAATTCAAAATTATGTTCTCTTTTATGTCTGCACAGGATTCATACAAGTTATATATAATCACAATATAATTATCTTCTTTTTAACAGAAAATGTTTCTTATTTAAAGCCTATAATTGAGTTAAATTGTGTAAGATGATTTTAGGATGTGTCTTATGATTTGATTTCTTAGCCTTAAATTTGAACAATCACAAAAACAAAAAAGGTATCAACTTGCATTTGTCAAATCATTTTGCCATCACTTGCAGTCATATTTTGGTCACTTTATTTACTATTATAATTGACTCTAGTCTCAAGCCATCTATTCCTCATCCTGTGTTACCAGTGAGATGAAGTAATGACTGGATACTTCTATTCTGATGCATGTGTTTACCTCTCTGTATTTGAAATGTATAAATATTTATGTACTAATGTTTATATTCAAAAGCAAAGAAGTCATAGTCCAAGACTGTGCTTTAATACAGATATATGTTCTTGATGTGAAAAATCTAATATATTAAATAGAATAAAATAATTAAAATATTAATTAAAATAAAAATGTAGACCGTTACTGATGTTCCTCAAAGTAAAAATGATCATTTCTGGGGAAATAATTGAAGAAGTATTTCAGCTGTATTTACATTTCATCCTTTGGAGCTATTATACAGGGTTCCTGAATTTTACTGAGCCTGAGCTAGTCAACTTTCTGATACTATGACAGAATTCCTGGGAAAATAAATTGAAAGAAGAAAGGGTCATTTGTAGCTCATGGTTTGAGCCCATTGTCGACTGGCTCCATTGCTGTTAGGCCTGTGGTGAGGCACAGACATCATGGCAGAAAGGCCTTGTGGAGGAAGCTGCTAATGTCATGGCAGACAGGAAATGGAGAGAGCAAGGGAGGTAGAGAAGAGAGGGCTGAAGGAAAAACGTAGTCCAGAGATCATACATACCCTCATAACTCTTTTCCTTCAACTTTCCCTACTTCTTAAGAATCTGTTACCTCCAAATAATGTCATGAAATTATGAATATATCAGTGGATTAGTCCACTTAATGTACTTAGAGTACTTAGGATCCAGTACCCTCTCAAAAGCCCATCAGCTGGCAGCCAGCCCTTCACCACAATGACCCTTCTGAGGAACATTTGGGATTCCAGTCATAACAGCCCATTTGTTTTTGACAAGCCTAGATGTGTTTACTCTGGGTTTCTGAACTGACCACAGGAGCATTTGGTTATCGAAAGGACAGATCTGCTGGAGCTGGTTGAATCCAAGATGTATCGTTAGATTCAAAGCTGAATGTTGTTTTCTTCATCTCCAGCTGTCCAGGCCCCCAAAGCTGGAGACTTAGACACTCTCCTGCACCTCATTGTGTCCGAGGCCTTAGAGCACATTGGTTAGAGCTAAGATTGAAGAGAGTCTTACAGAGTCGGACTATGGTTATCTAATGATGGGGAAAGCAAGCTGGAATGTGGCTTTCATTGTCTTCGGAGAAAGATTGAAATGTATTCACCTAGATGGCATTTAGTGGCTCCTTAGAAATTTGGTCAAGCTTGTTTTCAAGTGTGGTATATTAGAGCAGACATACTTTACCAACATTAGAATTTCATGAAGTTCATCTCATCATGTTGCTGTGTGGCCTACAGTGCTGGTACTATTCTTATTCAGGGAACTCATATGTGAAAAACTCAGTTTTTTCACTGATCCCAGAAGAAACTTACTAACATCAAGAATTTAGTGACCATATGTGTGTGTGTGTGTGTGTGTGTGTGTGTGTGTGTGTGTGTGTGTGTGTGTGTATGCGGCAGGGGAAGAAAGAGAGAGGGACAGAGATGGAGACAAAGATAGAGACAAAGAGAGAAAGACACAACTGTACTGAAACATATTAGATATAATTTACATAAAGAGAATCAATGAAATGGATCATATAATGAGTATTTAGCATTTTTTCATACTCATTACTCTGATAAGTTTATGGGAATTTTATTTTTATTTTAGAGATATCTTGGACCCAGAAATGTTAAATAAACTGACTAAAGTTGTACATAGGATTCAGAAGTGTGAATCCAGGGTTTTCTTTGTACTTTATGTCATCTATCAGCCATATGCTTCCTTCTAATTTTTATGTTTCAATGTGATGAGATTGAATAGATGCATATGTATCAAATTGTAACATTACTTTTGAATGAAAAACACAAAGCATATAAATGCAATAGGAATATGGTTTATTTCTACAAGCAACACTGAAACAAGACTCTAGTTAAATGCAAAAATTGACAAGGTATCATTTTGAGACAGGGTCTCGCTTTGTAGTTCAGGCTGGCCCTGAGCTCACTATGGTGCCTAGGCAAGCTGCCACGAACTCAGCAATCCTCCTGTCTCTGCCTCCCAAGTGCTGGGATTACAGGCGTGAGCCACCATGTCTGGCATTGTGGTATGTGGTGTTGATTGTCGGTGGACGTGTCTCCACACCCAGCATTATATGTGGTTTCTGGGGATCGAACTCAGGACCTTGCGCTTGTGACGCAGGAGCCGGAACCACTGAGCTAACCCTCCAGCCAACAAGGTATCATTTTTTAGCATTAACACATAGTTCCCTAGATACACAGAGCAGTTACGATGGGTTATATCTTAGAAATCAAAGGGAAAACAATAAAAATATACTAGGTAATAATGTAAAAATGAACATATTTGAGTATTTTATCAGCCCTGATCCACTTAATTTATGAAACATGATAATATTACAAGCTTATGAGGAAGCTTTGCATATTAAATAGATCAATAAAATATGTCTAGCAGTATACTGACTCTTACATCTTTCCAATGTAAAATATTTAGAAATTTCCTCAGTTTGAATACTGTATGTAATTTTCCAGCATTCCTGTCCTTGCTTAACTTTTTAAAGTGATGGATTGGTTTTCTCTAGTGTTTTCAACAAAGTAAAACATTTAATGCTGTTGATTGATTAATGTTATAAACAAATATAATTTATGTAGATGTGCAGCAGCAAATGGTGCCTTTACTCATCCTTCAATGAACAATATATTTACTCCATCCTGGAATTTTATTTTTATACCAGAGGGGCTCCCTGGGCCACAGACAGCTGTTTCTATAGGATGGTAATTAATGTTTCTTCCCATTAAGAAGAACTGCTTTGCATACTTGAAAAAAAAAAGAAGATAAACATAAGGAATCACCTTACTTTCTAATTTTCAATCAGCTTTACTGAAACATAATAGATATAGGTTAGATAATTTACACCATTCGGGAAGACTGAGCAGAAGAATATTGGCTCTAGAAAAGTAGTTTTCAACCTCAGCATGTACAACTATCACTCGGAAGATCTATTACAGCACACAGTCTGTAATTCAGCAGGTGTGAGATAGGCACGATTATTTACATTTTTAACAATTTCCCTACTGATTCTGATATTCTGGATCCAGGGGCCATGTTTTGAGAAACATGGCTTAAATATCATAAACACATTTTACCAGTAAGTGTATTTTATTTTATGCATCCAAATTAATGTTCTCAGACCTGTACACACCTTCTTTCCATATACAAAAATATAAACTTTCATACCTCTGCCATGTCCAGAAGTCTCTTAAAGTTCTCTTTCTTGGAATTATCTTGAGGGTCAAATTATGAACCAGACAGAACTGAACAGTTACCTTCCTTACACAAAAGTTGCACTTTCCCTTTATGTTTCTGTAGGGCTGAGGAGCTCTATTGAACTATAAATTTCTGATCTTTCTACCTATCCTTTTACTGACCCCTCTGCTAAGTCTACTTGAGTTTGACTCTGGCAACTCTAGTTCCTGAATCTTATCCTGAAGTTAACTGGATATGCCTTTCCTCAAGGCAGGAAAGAATATAGAACATATTCTGAAAGTTAAGTAGCACCTTAATTCACTTTAGGCCACTGAGAAAGCTAGACTTTTCATTTTTTTCCCCTTTAAAACTCTGGAAAGGAAATAGGTTGAGTAAGCCAATCTGTCCATAAAACCCTACCCTGAACCACTTCAAGAGCTTCCAACATCATTTTAATGGCAAACTAAAGAAACAACCTTCAGGCCTGGAGGGTTAGCTCAGTGGTTCTGGTGCCTGCCTCGCAAGTGCAAGGTCCTGAGTTCGATCCCTGGTAACCACATACCATGCTGGGCATGGAGACTCACGCCCACCAGCAATCAATACCACATACAGCATACCACAGTGCCGGACGTGGTGGCTCACGCCTGTAATCCCAGCACTTGGGAGGCAGAGACAGGAGGATTGCTGAGTTCCAGGCTTGCCTGGGCTACATAGTGAGCTCAGGGCCAGCCTGAACTACAAAAACGAGACCCTGTCTCAAAAAAAGAAACAACCTTCAGGTTTTCTGTCATTATTCAGGGCCCAAAATGTTATGCCATTTCTACTTTAGTCAGATGATACTGACATGGATGCATGTATTTAATTCATAGATTATTTACTGACTTTTTACCATGTTAAGGAACTGTATAAATTCTTTAAGATTTATAAAACTGAACTTAATATAAGCAAAATAATTATGTCAGTTCCAGGAGGAGAATAAAAAATAAAATAACAATTGTTTAAAAAGCAATGCTATTGACAGTGTGAGTATAGAAATCAGGGGAAAGCTA
>PVIC010028135.1:0-23417 GCA_004025085.1 Thryonomys swinderianus
ACTATCACACACAGACAGCTCTTTTTAAATGTATTACTATTTTCCGGAAACACATACAATTTGGAGAGTAGAATAAGTGAACAAACACAACACTAACCGAAAGGAAACCGGAAAAGCTATTATTCTGAATTGACACCAACACTCTAAAATGCTAATGGACTTGAGGTCTATCCACCTGATCAGAAATTAGAACACCACCAACTATATAACAAGAAATAAACAAGCCTGTATGTACTACATTGAATTTTAAGAAAACTATCTGATAAGTGTAATCCTTGAGACTTACACAAATGAAGTTCTGTGTCTTTAAAAATAATCATGAAGGGGGCCAGGGATTTAGTTCAAGTGGTACCGCACCTACCTTGGAAGCACAAGGGCCCAGTTCAATCCCTGGTACTGTCAAAAAAAAAGCAAAACTAAACAAAAACTTCCAAAAATAATCGTGAAGGAAAGAAGTCACAGCAGTGACACAGAGAAAAATTGTCAGTTTATGATGTGTAAGGTGGGAAGCCTGTCATATTTCTAAAGACCTGCAGGTCAAAAGCTAATTAGGTGACAATGAAATAAATGTAAATTCTTTCATGACTTCAGTTTATGCTTCATTCTGGGAGTTATTAACTCTAATGTTTATTATTTTCATTCATCCATTTACTCATTTAAAAATGTGTATGTCAAGAACACAGGAAGTATGAGCTTAATGAGCATATTTTCAATAAATAAATAAGGAATACACTCTATTTACTAAATTAAAATCAATCCTACCTGAACTAGCTTGAAACATTCTTTCCAGTTGTAATTACCTCTGTAGTTTCTGAGGGTTTTTTTGTACCAGGACTTGAACTCAGGGCTTCCTGCTTGCCAGGCAATTGCTACACTGCTGAGCTACATTCCTGGCTCTGCAGTTTCTGATTTTCATCATGTCTTTTATCCCTAGACCACTGACAAGCTAACTTGGTTTATTTACTTCACAAGTTTTTATCTCCTGTGTTTCTAGTTATAAGCAATTTGTCCTACCACAAATATTATTCCTGTTTCTCAACTGGGGCCTTCCCCTTCTGCAAAGCATTTTATATTAAAGGGGCTTTCTCACAATTATTTAGGGAAGCAAATTAATAGTTACCACTACCTATCATTTTCTAGGCTGTGTTCAACACCACTTTTATTGCTCACTGTACTACTTTAGCCAAGGTGACATAATCATTCTAATCAGAGGTTCTTCCTGGTATGCCAAGACTGACATTGCCTAAGGTCATAAACAATACTGTAGGTCAGTGCCAAATAATCAGGGAGAGGCTGAACAGGTAGTAACTTCTCATCCCCAACAAACAGAAGAGGTAGGATCTTATAACAGACACAAAACCCAAAAGCTAGCTGTACCTGAAAGACATATCTTAAAAATACAGCAGGGCCAAAGATTTAGCTCTAAGCGCAAGGTCCCTGGTTTGACCAGGAACCACATACATCAATACCAGGCACGATGACTCATGCCCAACAGAATTCAGTACTACATACTACAATGCCGGGCATGGTGGCTCACGCCTGTAATCCCAGCACTCAGGAGGCAGAGGCAGGAAGATTGCTGAGTTCAACATTTGTCTGGGCTACAAAGTAAGCTCAGAACCATCCTGAACTACAAAAGAGAGACCCTGTCTCAAAAAAACAAAACACCTCACAGCATACTTTTCACACAAACCCTCAAGTCAAGGAGAGGGTAGAGAGAAGATTCTCAAGCCCTGAAAGAAACAGCCTCCAGCCCAGATTGATTTTAAAACTATCTTTTAAAATTTAATAGAGAAATGATGATAAAGTATACCTGAAGAAATTCATGACCACCAAATCAGCACTTCAAAAGGTTCTGGAGAACTCTCAAGAAAGAAATGATGAGAACTATAACTCCATGAATCTCAACTGAATAAATTCACCAGAAAAACAATTACACAGAAGGGAAAAAAAGTGACCAACAGCAGGAAAATAATGACAAGGATACTCAATATATATCAGTTATAACCACCAATGTAAATAGAATCAATTCACCAATCAAAATAAACAGACTGGCAGAATGTATCAAGAAGCAAGATCCAACAATGTGCTACATACAAGAAACACTTTTTTTTTTTTTTTTTTTTTGAGACAGGGTCTCACTTTGTAGTTCAGGCTGGCCCTGAGCTCACTATGGTGCCCAGGCAAGCCGCCGCGAATTCAGCAATCCTCCCGTCTCTGCCTCCTGAGTGCTGGGATTACAGGCGTGAGCCACCATGCCCAGCATTATATGTGGTAACCAGGGATCGAACTCAGGTCCTTACGCTTGCGAGGCAGGTGCCGGAACCACTGAGCTAACCCTCCGGCCCACTTTTTTTTTTTTGAGACAGGGTCTCACTTTGTAGTTCAGGCTGGCCCTCAGCTCACTATATAGCCCAGGCAAGCCTCGAACTCAGTAGTACTCCTGTCTCTGCCTCCTGAGTGTTGGGATTACAGGCGTGAGCCATGCCTAGCACTGTGGTATGTGGTATTAGTTGCTGGTGGGTGTGAGTCACCACGCCCAGCATTGTACATGGTTACTAGGATCACACTCAGGACCTTGTGCTTGTGAGGCAGGCGCTGGAACCACTGAGCTAAATCTCCAGACCGAAACACATTTTTTTAATTGAATTCTTTATTGGTACATTTTATTTACATCTCACAATCACACATAACATTGGGGAATTTGTACCAGTATATGACACAAGTTAATTCTCATTTTTACCCACATCCCTACCCACCTACACCTCCCTGCACCCTATATACATGCTCTTTTATTTTCTTTCAGAATCATATTTATTACATTCCCACACCAAATTTCCTTTGGAAATTTCCCATTCTACAAAAACTGTCATACTATCTAGAGCTCATTTACATCTACAGGTGCTCATATCAAAGAGAAGGTCCGGTATTTGCCTATCTGTGACCTATTTATTTCACTTATTAGTGTGTCCTCCAGGTGTATCCATTTGCACATAAATGAATCAATCTTGTCATTCTTTATGGCAGAATAATACTCCATTTTATTAAAAAAACACATCTTCTTTATCCAGTCTCCAGTTGATGGGCATTTGGGTTGTTTCCAAGATTGAGCTATTACTAACTGAGCTGCTATGAACAAGGGTGTACATCTGTCTTTCCAATGCGATTTTTAAAATTCCTTTGGGTATATTCCTAGCAGGGGGATGGCAGGGTCAAATGGGCCTGCTAGTCCTAGTTCTCTGAGGAATCTCCACACAGATCTCCACAATGGTTGCACAAGTCTGCAATCCCACCAACAGTAGAGAAAGGAAACACATTTAATTCAAAAGGAAATTCACAGACTGAAAGGCTAAGGATAGAAAGCAATACTCCTTGAAAAAGGAACCTAGAAAAAAGTAGGTGTAGCTATTCTATTTGCAGACAAAGTAGATTTCAAACCAAGACTAGGAGAGACAAAGAAGCTCCCTACAACCTTATAAAGAGAACAATCTAGGAGGAAGTGATAACAATCATGAATGTATATAGAGCAACTACCAGCACAAGCAACTACCGTAGACCTTTAACTTACAAACTCTATCAGTTCCCAAGGGATACTTGTAACTCAAGTCAGTTATAAATTAATACAGCTGAAACCTGTTTACCTGGGTATATATTACAGATAAGAGGCAAATAATTCTTCCATTAACCTAATTAACCCAAGTTGTTCGTTTGTCAGGCCAGTCATAACCTAAAGGTCCTCTATATTATTACTTTCCCAAGGATTAAACTATATATATAAAGTTGATTGAAGAGACGGGTGTCCTGCAACCATTCTCACTCCAACCACATTAGAAAGAACTGTCTTCTAATAGTCCCTTAATATAATTCTCCGAGGGGCTCTTTTCCTCCTTACCCAAAAAACCTCCCTAAGTCTCTAATGCCTTGAAAGCTCTTACACATTACATGAGATTGTGGCATTTTTCTTCTAGATTGTGCCATTTCTTAAACCTTTTATTTAGTTAAGGTTTTTTAATTGTTAACATTCAACCTGTCACAAACACAGCAGGAGATACAATTACGTAAAATGCAGAGAAATATACAAACTATTTGGGAAAGTAAAAATAAAAGAAGTACTTGCCCTAATTCCAGAGGCATCTTATAAATCAACAGGTCTCAAACTTTCTGATCTCAAAATTTCTCTACACTTAGAAAGATGAGAACTCCAAATAGCTTATGTTTATCTAACTACAAATAAATAAATAAATATATTTTATTAGATCTTAAAACTAAGTTTTAAAAATACATGTACCTGGGCCGGAGGGTTATTCAGTGGTTCTGGCACCTGCCTCGCAAGCACAAGGCCCTGGGTTCGATCCCTGGTAACCACGTACAATGCTGGGCGTGGAGACTCAAACCCACCAGCCATCAATACCACATACCACATACCACAGTGCCGGGCATGGTGGCTCACGCCTGTAATCCCAGCACTCGGGAGGCAGAGACAGGAGGATTGCTGAGTTCAAGGCTTGCCTGGACTACAAAGTGAGCTCAGAGCCAGCCTGAACTAGAAAGCCAGACCCTGTCCCAAAAAAAAAAAAAAAAAAAGTACCTATTAACTCACTTAAAATAACAATAAACCAATATATTTACTCTATTTCGTGAAGAAAGAAAACCTGTTTTCCAAAATCAAAAAAGCAATCTAGTGTGAAAAATAGCACTACTATACATTTTTACAAATCTTTTAATTTCCCACCTTCACAGAGAACTGCCAATTCTCATGTCTGTCTTTGCATTAGTCAGCATCATGGACCTGTACACTGAAGAAAAAACAGACCTGCAGACTTATGAAAAAAATGAGAGTGCCAGGCGTGGTGGCTCACACCTAGAATCCCAGCACTTGGGAGGCAGAGGCAGGAGGACTGCTGAGTTCGAGGCTTGCATGGGCTACATAGTGAGCTAAGAGCCAGCCTGAACTACACAGTGAGACCCTGTCTCAAAAAAAAAAAAGAGTAAAAATGGTTAATACTTTCAGTATTACGAAAATAATTTTGACTCTGAAAACCCTCTAACAGAGTCTCAGGAATGCCCATAAGTCACTTGACCGTACTTCTGAGAACCATAGATATAAATGTTTTTAAATATATATAGGTAGAGGAAGTATCTGTAAACTATAAACTACAAGTCAAAAGGCACCAGTCACAGTGCATCATTAAAGTTCAGGATTCACCGTCAAAGATTTGGTTTAAATCCCACTCTACTATATGCTGTCTGGCTAGTCAACCTACGCAAGATAGTAATTTAACTTCTTTTTAAAACCTCACTGTCTATATTCCAAGCAGGACTTACATGACTGCTTACCCTTAATGGCACTTGTGAGAACCAAATGACAATTTACAAATAAAAGCTGACTGCCAATAAATTTAAACTTGCTTTCACTTTGGGTTTTAAAGGGTCTGTCTGGCACATCGCTAAAGACTGTTTACAATATTATGCCAGTACTCCTTTAAAAGTAAAGTTCTTTAAACTACGAGCTATCTTTAATTTCCTCATAAATACATCAGTGATGTGATTAGTAATATTTAATAGTTTGTTTTTTCAACTCTGGACTTTGCAAAGTTTGGGATATGTGAAAGAATCAGCAAAGTTGTTTTTCAGAAGTTACTGAATTTCAAGAATTTAGCTGATAACAGGAAAAAATAATAAAGCTCATCTCTAGATATACAAAAGAAAACCCATCTTAAAGGCTGGGGAAAGATGGCATGGTTTCAGTGATTAATGAGCTACACAGCAAAATACCAAAGGTACAGTGCAGAAAGGACATCAATATTAATAGGCAATTCTGGCTTCCAGCCAAACTGTTCCTTGATGAGCACATACCTCCTCTGACAAAGTACACCTATCTCCTCACCCATCTGCCGCCCTGTACCTCAGTTATGCCCAAAACAAACACTGTGAAGGCTCAAAAGCACAGGCAAAGAAAGTCATTTGAGGTGATTTAACAAGAGTTAACAACATGGAGACAGAAAGGCTTCAGGGGCATTAAGAAAGCAGAACCTGTTTTTCTCCTTTCCAAAGCAACCAAAAATTTCTCTCCCAAGAGAGAAATTCCTATACAACAAAAAAGTCTACAATTGGACAATTGAACATCCTGAATTTTTTAGTAAGTAATAGTTTATGGAGGCTCTGAAAAGTAATCATTTTAAGCACCTAATAAAAAGTACACATTAACTTATTCTTCCAACTGCTTTGTCTTTAATAGTTTCATAAAACACTGCACTGGTCTAGATTCACTTTAAGAACAGAAACACAAAGATGTGCTAAGCCACCATACATCAACATCTATACAGCTGCTTTAAAATATCAAAGTGAAGTTTGAAAAACTGCTCCGCGATTAAGAAGTGAAGAACTAATGATTCAGAAAATGAAAATAGTATTTGGGATTAATATATCACATTTTTAAAGTACTTTAAAGTCTACTGCAACTGATTCCTAATTCTTTTACAGATGAGCAGTACACTAAAGGCAGAAGAAAACACATTTAATATTATCAGTAGAAAAACTATGTGTTTTTAAAAATTATTGTATTTGTTTTCCATAACTTTAAACAACATACATCAGTTAAAATTCCAGTTAAAAAAAAAGTTGAGCAGCCCAGAAATTTAGCTCAGTGGTTCTGGTGCCTGTCTTGCAAGTGCAAGGTCCTGAGTTCAATCCCAGTAGCCACATACAATGCTGGGCGTGGAGAATCACGCCCACCAACAATCAATACCACATACCACAGTGCCAGGCATGGTGGCTCACACCTGTAATCCCAGCACTCGGGAGGCAGAGGCAGGAGGATTGCTGAGTTCGAGGCTTGCCTGGGCTACATAGTGAGCTCAGAGCCAGCCTGGACTACAAAGCGAGACCCTGTCTCAAAAAAAAAAAAAAAACAAAAGTTGAAGACTTATTAGTAACTACTATATAGGACAGAAAAGTTACCTGAAAGACATTACTAGATGTCTTAATCCATTCAAGCTACTATAACAAAACAAAATACGTTAGGCTAAGTGATTTATAGACAACAGAACAACACTGCTCTCAGTTCTGGATGCTGGGAACACTAAGACAAAGGTAGTAGCACGTTCAGTATCTGATTAACTATGTTATTCACAGGCATTGTTTTCTGTGTCTATATACAGTGGCAGAGGCAAGGCAGCCTCTTGCAATCTGTTTTATAAGAACAGGACTCTTGGGCCGGAGGGTTAGCTCAGTGGTTCTAGCGCCTGCCTCGCAAGCACAAGGACCTGAGTTCGATCCCCAGTAACCACATATAATGCTGGGCGTGGAGACACGCCCACCAACAATCAACGCCGCATACCACAATGCCGGACGTGGTGGCTCACGCCTGTCATCCCAGCACTCGGGAGGCAGAGACAGGAGGATTGCTGAGTTCACAGCGGCTTGCCTGGGCACCATAGTGAGCTCAGGGCCAGCCTGAACTACAAAGCGAGACCCTATCTCAAAAAGCAAAAAAAAAAAAAAAAAAAAAAAAAGAACAGGACTCTTATCCATGAGGACAGAGAGCTCATCACTTACCACTTTCCAGAAGGCCCTACCTCTTAATACTATGACACTGGCTATGAATTTTGGAGGTGTACTAACATTCAGAAGACAGCACAGGGTTTTCTCTCACTGGGCTCAATTTTCTATTAACTGGATTGTTTTAAAATTCTGTAAGGGATTGGCAGGCGTGATGGGCATGCTGTAATCCCAGCACTACAGGTGGGAGAGGCAGGAGGATTGCTTTGAATTTAAGGCCAGCCTGGGCTACATAGTGAGTTCAAAGCCAGCCTAAACTACAAAGCGAGACCCTGTCTCAAAACAAAACAACAACCCCCCCCCAAAAAAAAAACCCTCTGAGGGCAGAGAATAACTTGTAGGTTTCTGTCCAGAGAATGAATAACTCCAAAGGTTATACTTTCCACCCTATATGATAATGGGCCATCTCTTTTTATCTGATCTAGTACTCTCAGCTCAAACATTTATTAAATTGCATACATATCTATATACAGTCAAGCATTACACCAGTTTTAATGTCTCGGTTTCACAATGAATCAAAATTGACATCAGTTCCTGGTTCTGTTAGTATTTTATTATTTTAAAAATTATAGTTTAAAGCTCTGAAAGTCATCCACTGAGTAATTAAAACAAACTCATTTGACAGAGTTAAGTGAGAGGCACACCTCACTGTTGGTTGTGTTGAGCAGGTCTTCTCTTGGACCCAAAGAAACTTTCAAGCAGAGAGAGAATTATAACTTTCCATATTCTGTTTCTGTCTTCCTCTCTCCTGCCTGTGTGTCTGTGTCTGTCTGTCTCTCCCTCGCCCCTTCTCCCTCCCTCTCTCTGTGCTACAATTATACTTTTGTTTTTATTTCTGGTTCATGCACAACCAGTAAGTATCTTCATTACTAGTAGTAACAGTTGGATTTAAATTTACCCTATTACTTCTGCTGGATGATGAAGATCTATTCCACTGGATAACAGAAGACAGAAAATCTGGTTTGTCTTTTGTTTTGTTCATCTGTTTACACATCTGTGAGTTCAATCAATTTTGAAAAACAGCTCTTTGTGATCTAACTGAGAGGTCTCTGGGTTTACTTTCAAGTTGCAGCTGAAGTTGTAGAAATGAAACACAGAGCTCTCTACGTGTTTGTGCTCATAATTCAGAAAAGCCGTTACTTCTTTTTGTGTATGAATGTTTTCCTACCTCCAGATGGTATATTAAATTATACTCTTAAATATGGATCTATAAAACTGATTTACAGAGATAAGTACACATGTACATAAGTTAAATATTCTCTAAATTCACAGAAAGTAAACTCCTTATAGAAATTGCTATCTCAAAAACCATCTTAAGGATATAAGTATACCTAACTAAGCTGAATGAATAAGTCAAATTGGCTTTAAAATTTTGATTTAAAGAGGAAAAGGTTATGTTTTTTCTCAAATTTAATAGTAACAACCATAGTAACTAGTAAGCAGGGGATTTAAAAAATAATCAATAGGTTCATTTCTGTTGAACAGAATGCATCAACTCAAATAAAATAGTCACCTTACATTTAAAAGTCAACATTATTCCTACACAATGCTTTAAAGTTTTAAATATATATGTATTTCTGTTCAACTATATTGAACTGTAACTTTGACAAATATGTTTAAACATTTTAAAAACTATGGTAAAATTTATAATTTCCATTTTAACATTTTTAAGTGAATAGTTGAGTGACACCATGTGCATTCACAGTATTGTGCAACTACCATTGTGATCCATCTCTGGAATATCTTCATCAATACGCATGGAAACTATACACCTAGTAAGTCTCCATCTGCCCCTTCAGTCCATGGTAACCATCACTCTACTTCCTGTCTTGGTGAACCTGGCACTACTACATATCTCATAAATGAAATCATACAATTTTTGTGACTGGTTTATTTCACTTACCACAAATATTTTCAAAGTTCATCCAGCATGTATCAGAATTCCTTCCTTTTCAAGGCTCAATAAAATTCCACTGTGTTTACATACCATATATTACTGCATACATGGGTAGTTTCTACTTTTTGCTATTGTTAATAATACTGCTACAAGCTTTACTATACTGCTCATGCTACTACTTTGAATTCTTTAGTGTACACATTCACAAGTAAAAATGCAAGATCAAACAGTAATTCTATGTTAAATCTGATAATGCATTGTATTCTTTTTTCATTCTAATTACATGTCTACCAACAATGCATTAAGTTTCAATTCTCCTATGTCCACACAAACCCTACTGTTTTGTTTTCTGGGGTTTTTTTATAATATCTAACCTAAAGGCACAAAGTGACACTCATTGTCATTTTGATTTAAAATTCCCTAATAACTAATAATGCTGAATAGGGACAAGGATGTAACTCAGTGGTGCCACACCTGCCTGGCAAGTGCAAAGTCCTGGGTTCAATTCCTGGTAGCAAAATAAAGAAAGAAAAATGGGCTGGAGGGTTAGCTCAGCAGTTCTGGTGCCTGCCTCGCAAGCACAAGGTCCTGAGTTTGATCCCTGGTAACCACATACAATGCTGGGCGTGGAGACTCACACCCACCAGCAATCAATACCACATACCACAGTGCCGGGCATGGTGGCTCATGCCTGTAATCCCAGCACTCAGGAGGCAGAGACAGGAGGATTGCTGAGTTTGAGGTTTGCCTGGGCTACATAGTGAGCTCAAGGCCAGCCTGCACTACAAAGCAAGACCCTGTCTCAAAAAAAAAAAAAAAAAGAAAAGAAAGAAAAATAATATTGAGCAACTGGCAAATATTTTTATATATGATTTGCACTGGCTTAAGCAATTTCTAAGATCCTTGGATAATTTAACAATGTTTATCAACAAATATAATGAATAACCTTAAATACATAGTTTCTAAAAATTAACAGTAAAATAATGAGAATAATTTAGTCTATATACCTTTTCTATTAATATATTCTACATAATGACCATATCTTTGGGTCATGTCAATAAACAAGTTCATTTATTCCCTTTTAACAAGGTATAAAAAGAGTGTCTAAGAAAGTTGTGATGTATTTATGTATGTTTTTCGTCTGTTGTAAGGCCTGTATATAACAGGTAAGTTTTCATTTATCTCCCAGTCCTCTCTATGAAAGAGCATTATTAATATGGTTAGAGCCATACTATAAGCAAAAATGAGAAACACAGTAAATAAAAGTAATGACACCTTGCTTTTTAAGGAAGGCAGGAGTATTCTAAAGTAAAATGGCAAGCAAGTTGTTCCAGAATATAAAACCACAGTGAGAGACAAAATCTCAAGGCATATAACAGTTTAAGATGGGAGAAGTAAATTTTATTTGCCTTGGTTTATAAAAACTCAATCTGAAAAGAAGCATAATATATGTTAAAATGGCTGATTTACTATACTTAGTTTTGAGGGATCCTTTATCTGGGCCATCCTTACTCTACTTAAAAAAAAAAAAATAAAGATCAGGATGAATAAGGGATTTGCCTAATATCTAAAACCAATTTAGGGAGATGCTACAAAGAACCAACTTCTGCAATTTTCAACTTTCACTTCAGTACTTTTATCACTGGACATTGCGTCAGTGGTACACTATGTGGAACAAAATAATAGGCTATTTTAACACAATGGATAAAGAGATTTTAGTAATTTACAAAACCAAAGGATGAACAAAGAAATGCATTTCTCAATGACACAATACCTAGGAATTTATATATTTCAAAGAAAGCAGAAGCGTTTACTCTAACATTTACAACTTAAAACTAGAAGCATTGTATCAATAAAAATTTTAATTGGACTTTACAAAGCTCCAGTAAATGAGGAAGAATTTACAGTATACATTTTAATAAGTGGAACAGAAAAAAGAAAGGAAGTTGTTTCTGTATTTTAATTCCAGAAAAAACAGAAAAATATCAAGATGCTCATCTGTCAAGTGATTTTCTTTGATCTGTTTAGTATTTTAAATAAAAATACTATTAGTATTGGTTAAGACCAAGTGCAAAAGTAACAGTGCCAAATTTCTCAATTCTACAGACTAGTCAGTATTTGCTGACCACTACAACACATACCTTAGAACCTAGGGTTACTATTCTTATGTGAGTCCTCATTTAGTGTCAGTTCAATTTGAAACCCCTGTTTTTCCAATCTTTCTTATGGGGGGAAAATATATCCCACAGTGACATCCCAGAATGAGAACTCAATGAATGCCAAGATCAAACAAGACTGATGTCCCCATGGAAACTAATCCACCCCAGGATTTACTATTCAAACATTTTCTGAAGCAGTCATGCACATCTAATGGCCAATGAAAACTGTCAAGGAAGATGACCCCAATTTTAAACACAGTTAAAAGGTCCTTGGAGTAATGGTGAATACTACTACTGCTAAAAGAAGGCTGAACCACAAGATGTCTTGAATGGACTCATGCAAAAAAAGAAAAAGAAAAACCTTCAATGAGGCAATTTATGACATTTTTGTATTTAACATATGGCTTTCTATTCTGAGTGTCCTTTGTTTTCAATCTTGGTTTTAGGGGTTTTTTGTTGTTGTTGTTGTTGTTTTTTGAGACAGAGTCTCGCTTTGTAGTTCAGGCTGGCTCTGAGCTTACTATATAGCCCAGGCAAGCCTGGAACTCAGCAATCCTCCTGTCTCTGCCTCCTGAGTGCTGGGATTACAGGCATGAGCCACCACACCTGGCACTGTAGTATGTGGTATTGATTGCTGGTGGGCATGAGTCTCCACGCCCAGCATTGTATGTGGTTACCGGGGATGGAACTCAGGACCTTGCGCTTGCAAGGCAGGCACCGGAATCACTGAGCTAACCCTCTGGCCCCTTGGTTTTGGTATTTTTAACATATAGGACTGGTTTCCAGGAAAGTACTTACAGCTGCTATAACGTCACTTTTTAAAACATTCATTTTCTACTTAGTGACTCATCTATCAAGTGATAGCCAAAAACTAATGAAAGTAAGTTCACTCCCCTACTAACCAACAGCAAGCCTGGGGAGTCACTGCTCTGGCCAGGACAAAAAAGATGCTCATGTGCCACTTACTGAGGTGAACCATAGAGAAGAAACAGTATCTTGAGTTCAACTGACTTCCTGCCACTGGCTTAACCATCTGCCCCAGCCAGAAATGCTCAGTAGCTTTGAAACCTATGTGAAAGGAACAGCAATCCAGTGACAATCCCAATGATTTTACACCAGAACTCTAACGGGTACCTCTAGCCAACAGCCCACTCAACTTCTAATAAAACAGTATGGGACTCAGCCTGAAAATCACAAGTATTTCCCAACTTCATGACTAGAAAAACAACCACCTACATTTATATTTTCTCTTTCAACCAGTGTATCAAGTCTCAGCCTCACTTTCTACTTCTGACAATTTAGTATCAACAGCAGACTGCTACCCATTCTCAAAAGACATCTACTCCTCCTTTAATTATCTGTCTGAATCCTACTTCTTTAAATACAGCTGAGCTTATGTAACATTAAACCAGAGACCAGACAAAACCTGCCCCAAACTAACTAGCAGTTCAATCCTCTTTCCAACCTTAACTTCACTACTCTTGGGACATCTGATTCTTAGCTTCCTTATTCCGTAAAATTGAACACTCTTCACCAGTTTAACTCGATCTGTGTCTACTTCATGTCTCCACTGCTACTTTCATTTCCACAGGAACAACTTGCTGGTAATAACCTTTCACATCCTGGCTAGTGGAGGTGCCTTGAAAACTGTAAAACCTCAGGCAGGGCTAGCGATTTAGCTCAGTGGTTCTGGCACCTGTCCAGAAAGCGCAAGGTCCTGAGTTTGATCCAGGTAACCACATATAACGATACCAGGTCTGGTGACTCATGCCCACCAGCAATCAGTACCACATACCACAGTGCCAGGCGTGGTAGCTCACGCCTGTAATCCCAGCAGAGGCAGGAGGATTGCTGAGTTTGAGGCTTGCCTGGGCTACTAGCTCAGGGCCAACCTGAACTACATAGCAAGACACTGTCTAAAAAAAAACCAAAAAACAAAAAAACCCTCAGGCAATGATATTTCATATGCTGACAGGAGATGGCACATGTGGTCCTTCCCCCTGACCAATAGCAAAACAAATATTATCATTGGCTCTGAAGACAATGACTATGATATCTCCACCTGTGCGACCTCTTCAAATCAATGCAAGCAAACACACACACATGAATTTCCCAGTCTTTCAAGAATTTTATATAAGAAGCCAAGCAGTTCCTCATTACCAAAACACTTCAGGACCAGGGATTTAGCTCTGTGGTTCCAGCATCTGTCTGGCAAGCAAAAGGTCCAGAATTTGATCCCCAGTAACCACATACCACAATGCCAGGTGTGGTGACTCATGCCTGTAATCAAAAGGCAGAGGCAGGAGATTGCTGAGTTTGAGGCATGCCTGAGCTACATAGCAAGTTTTGGGCCAGCCTGAACTACAAAGTGAGACACTGTCTCAAAACACTAAAAAAAAAAAAAAAAAAAAAAAAAAAAAGTTTCACAAATTGATGTGAAAAGCTATCAAGAATAATAATGGCTCATTAATTAATATTGAATATCAGTAGTTATTATTTAAAACACATCTATTTCTATTACTGGGTGCACATTAAAATTGTGCATAACAATTAGGGATGTAGTGGGAGAAGCTGGGGGTCAAACTGATCTATGTGTTCTACAATTTTTTTTTTTTTTTTTTGAGACAGGGTCTCGCTTTGTAGTTCAGGCTGGTCCTGAGCTCACTGTGTAGCCCAGGCAAGCCTCGAACTCAGCAATCCTGTCTCTGCCTCCCAAGTGCTGGGATTACAGGCATGCGCCACCACACCCGGCACTGTGGTATGTGGTATGTGGTATTGCTTGTTGGTGGGCGTGAGTCTCCAGGCCCAGCATTGTATGTGGTTACCGGGGATTGAACTCAGGACCTTGCGCTTGCAAGGCAGGCTCCCGAACCACTGAGCTAACCCTCCGGCCCTCTACAGTATTTTGAAATACTAAAAGAAGAACTACTTAAAAAGATAAGGAGGCTGGGGATTTCGCTCAGGTGGTACCACACCAACCTTGGATGCACAAGGGCCAGAGTTCAATCCCCGGTACCGCCAAAAAAAAAAAAAGATAAGGAGATCTAGAACATATGATAAAGATACTGTGAAACAGAAAATACTCAAAGGGAAAAGGGTAACAGTAAACAACAAGGGGAAAGAAAAAATACGGTGTTAAAAAAGCAAACAAAGCATATGTATATGGGGGCGGGGTTGTAGGATCAGTAGGGGAATGGGAAAAGTGATAATTAAGTCATGTGATATACTAGTACAAATTCTCAGCATTGAGTGTAATCATGATGTGTATATAAAATGTACCAATAAATACCCAAACATCAAAAAAGAAATAATGAGTATGATCAAACAAGAGGCAGGAAAGGAAGAGGAGGAAGAGGTAGTGTATGGGCGGGCAATAGGGAACATGAATACAACCAAAATACATTATACACACTGAAACATGAAACTAGAAGGTATACTGAGGTGAGAGGGGGTGATTAATGTAGGTTAACTGCATATACAAATGTACCAAAATGAAACTCATTAATCTCTATAACCAGTATGCACTATTCTAAAGATGTAGGGGAAAAACTTTTATAAAGATATACTTCAATGTCATAAAATTATCATCTTAATATAAAATTCTATGGTTTTCAGGAAATTTGTAGAATTATGAAACTATCACAATGCAATTTTAGAACACTTCTGTTACTCCCACTGTTCCCCCACATCCCTCTGCATTCAGCACTCCACTCCTACTCCTAGCTCCAGGGACCCACAGATCTGCTGTCTGACTATAAATTTTCCATTTCTGAATAACTCTCATAAATGGAAACATACAGTACATAGTCTCCTGTGTCTGGCTTATTTCACCCAGTTCATCTTTATAGTTTATCTGTGTTGTAGCATGTAACAGTAATTTATTCCTTTTTATTGCAAAATAGTATTCTACTATAGCAAATTTGTTTATTCGTTCACCTACTGACAGACGTGAATTCTTTCCAGTGTTGAGCTATTACAAAAAATAGTGTTATTAACATTCAAATACAAGTCACTGTAGGGATGCATATTTTTACTTCACTTGGGTTTATTCCTAGAACTAGAAAGTCTGGCTCATACAGTGATTTTTTTTTTTTTTTTTTTTGAGAAAGGATCTCACTATCTAGTTCAGGGTAACGCTGAACTCACTATGTGGCCGAGGTTGGCCTTGAACTTATGGTGATTCTCCTGCCTCAGTTTCCCAAGTGCTGGGATTGCAGGCATGTATCACCATGCCCCGCAGTAACAATCTTTAATACTGTGAGGAACATGAGGCCGGGGATTCAGCTCAGTGGTTCTGCTGTCTGCCTGGCAAGCACAAGGCCCTGAGTTCGATCCCCAGTACCACATACCACAAAACTGGATGTGGTGACTCACACTTGTAATCCCAGTACTTGGGAGGCAGAGGCAGAAGGATTGCTGAATTTGAGGCTAGCCTGGGGTACACAGTAAGTTCACAGCCAGCCTGAACTACAAAGTGAGACCCTGTCTCAAAAAAAATTTTTAAAAAAGTGAGGAACAATCAAATTATGGTTATCATTTTATATTCTACAACAAACATATGGTTTTAATTTCTCCACCTCTTGCCAATATTCATTTATATAACCATTTAGTGGGCTTGCAGTGTTTTTTCATTGTGATTTTGATTTCCATTTCCCTAATAAAATGATGCTAAGCACCTATTCTTTTTATGTTCTATTTTTATTTTTGTGAGACAACATCTCACTCTGTATTTCAAGCTGGCCTTAAAAATCACTATGTAGACCATGATGGTCTCAACGCCGCAGCGGTCCTCCTGCCTCATCCTCCCTAGTGTTGAGGTGACAGGTGCACACCATCATGCTCAGTTTGCTAAGCACCTTTTCGTGCTTATTAGTCACCTGTCCTTCTTTAGAAAGATGTTTCATCATATCTTTGCCCCTTGTTGAACTAGGTTGTTTTAGTACTATTCTGCTATAAGAGTTCTTATCAATGCTAATTTAATTTCAATTTCAATTCTTTTCAATTTATTGAGATTTTTAAAATTGATTTTATTTGTACATTTTATATATACATTATGATCACAATCAACATTGAGAATTTATACCAGTACAGGACATCTTAATTCTCATTTTTTTCCCCATTCTCCTGCCTTTCCTATAGCCCCTTGCTCCCTATGTACATAAGCTTTGTTTCCCTTTTTTTTTTTTTTTTTTTTGAGACAGGGTCTCGCTTTGTACTTCAGGCTGACCCTGAGCTCACTATGGTGCCCAGGCAAGCCTCGAACTCAGCAATCTTCCTGTCTCTGCCTCCCGAATGCTGGGATTACAGGCGTGAGCCACCATGGCCAGCACTGTGGTATGTGGTATGTGGTACTGATGGCTGGTGGGCATGAGCCTCCACGCCCAGCATTCTATGTGGTCACCGGGGATCGAATTCAGGACCTTGCGCTTGCTAGGCAGGCACCAGAACCACTGAGCTAACCCTCCGGTCCTTTTTTTTTTTTTAGACAGGGTCTCACTTTGTAGTTCAGGCTGGCCCTCAGCTCACTATGTAGCCCAGGCAAGCCTGGAACTCGGCAATCCTCCTGCCTCTGCTAGAATTACAAGCATAAGCCACCAAACCCGGCACTGTGGTATGTGGTACTGATGGCTGGTGGGCATGAGTCACCACACCCAGCATTGTATGTGGTTACCAGATCGAACTCAGGGCCTTGTGCTTGCGAGGCAGGTGCTGGAATCACTGAGCTAAATCTCCAGCCCTGTTCCCCTTTTTTTAATCATCAATCAATTTATTGAGATTTTTATGACAGTCCAGGTGAACATAGTAGCACATCCCTGTAATTTCAGCACTCAGCAGGAGGATTGCTGTGAGTTCAGGCCAGCCTGTGTTACCAAGTAAATTCAAGGCCAACCTGGATTATACACAAAGTGAGGCCCCACCTCAAATAAAATAAAACCCAAAACCAAAACTGATGGTCCAGACTACGATCTGTCTTGGTGAATGTTTCCTGTGTACCTGAATAAAATACATAGTTTGAGTATAGTGTTTCAGAGACATCAAGTAAAACTGTGCAACAATACTGTCTAACTGTTCTCAATAACTCCGAAATTTGTCCTAGAGTCTTCAACTGTCCCTATGGATTTGATATTTCTCTCTTCAGGTCCTTCAGTTTTTTTTTTTTTTTTTTTTTTCTTTTTGAGACAGGGTCTCACTTTGTAGTTCAGGCTGGCCCTGAGCTCACTATGGTGCCCAGGCAAGCCGCCGCAAACTCAGCAATCCTCCTGTCCCTGCCTCCCAAGTGCTGGGATTACAGGCGTGAGCCACCACATCCGGCATTGTGGTATGCGGTGTTGATTGTTGGTGGGCATGTCTCCACACCCAGCATTATATGTGGTTACCAGGGATCGAACTCAGGACCTTGCGCTTGCGAGGCAGGCGCCGGAACCACTGAGCTAACCCTCTGGCCCCAGGTCCTTCAGTTTTTAATTTCACATATTTTGAGGCTCTGTTAGTTAATAGATCACATTTTGCATTACTTTTTCTTAAAATGAAATGCCTCTTTATCTTCAGTCTTTATCTTTTTTTTTTTGTTTTTTTTTTGAGACAGGGTCTCGCTTTGTAGTTCAGGCTGGCCCTCAACTCACTATGTAGCCCAGGCAAGCCTGGAACTCAGCAATCCTCCTGCCTCTGCTTCCCTGAGTGCTGGGATTACAGGCGTGAGCCACCACACCGGGCAGTGTGGTATGTGGCGTTGATGGCTGGTGGGTGTGAGTCACCACACCCAGCATTGTATGTGGTTACTGGGATCTAACTCAGGGCCTTGCACTTGCGAGGCAGGCAAGCACTGGAACCACTGAGCTAAATCTCTGGCCCTTCAGTCTTTATCTTGAAGTCTACTCTTCTGAACTAACCCAACTTGTTTACAGTTGGTATTTGTACACATTTTACTCTAGCCATTTTCTTTTAATCTATCCATGCCTTCATAATAAGGTAGACCTTGCTTATTTTCTTTGATCTAGTCTGAATACTTCTAACTTCAGAATGTTTAGACCTTCTGTATAATAGTATAGTCACTGACAACATACAGCTACTTAAATTTAAATAAATTTTTTAAAATTTCAAACTCAGGGGCCAGAGGGTTAGCTCAGAGGTTCCAGTGCCTGCCTCGCAAGCCCAGGGTCCTGAGTTCGATCTCCAGTAACCACATACAATGCCGGGCGTGGAGACTCACACCCACCAGCAATCAATACCACATACCACATACCACAGTACGGGCATGGTGGCTCACGCCTATAATCCCAGCACTTGGGAGGCAGAGACAGGAGGATTGCTGAGTTCGAGGCTTGCCTGGGTACATAGTGAGCTCAGAGCCAGCCTGAACTACAAAGTGAGACCCTGTCTCAAAAAAAAAAAAAAACAACTCAGATCCTAAATACCTCAATAGCTGCATTTGACCACTAGCTACTGTTCTGGACAGTGGAAATACAGAATTCTATACACCATTTCTATACAACAGAGTTTTGATTTAGACCTTTTGATTTCAACATAATGATCAATGTGGGTGGATTTAAGGGGACAATCTAACTATTTTTCTGTTTGTGACATGTTCACATTTCCTTTTGTTAGACTGAAAATGTTCTATCATTGCATGTGGCACTAATTCCACCTCTGTGTGTGTGTGTGTGTGTGTGTGTGTGTGTGTGTGTGTGTGTGTTTGCGGTACCGGGATTGAACTCAGGCCTTTGTACATCCAAGGTTGGCGCGGTACCACTTGCACTAAATCCCCAGGCCCTGTGGTATGTGTGTTTGTGTATGTGTGTGAGAGTTTGTTAAGGCTAGTCTAGGGTGGAGGTTCTCAATAAGGAACAATTTTTCCCCCTAGGGACATTTGGTAAAGTCTGAAGACATTTTATCACAACTCGGGAAAGAAAAAGGTGCTACTGGCATCTAGTGGGCAGAAGGCAGAAACACAGCTAAGTTTCCTACAAAGGGCAGGACACTGCACAACAAAGAATTTTCCAGCTCAAGAGGTCACTAGTGCCAGGGCCAAGACAGCCTGCTCTGGGGTTTACTAAATACATCTCTAACTTATCAGTGTCTTCCTACAAGTACTATCCTATTTTCTTATGTAATGTAAGATGTCACAGCCAGATGTGATGGCATATGCCTATAATCCCAGCACTCGGGAGGCTAATGTAGGAGAACTGCTGTTTGAGGCTATCCTGTCTCAAAAAAAAAAAAAATTTACAACAGTATTCACTATATTTTTTTCCCTCCTATCTTGTTATTGTCACATACTAATAACTATACTGCTGAGCACTTAGCTAATCTAATTTGCCTCTCATCTTTTCATAAGGGGCAGATATTCTGCCAGGTACAGTGCTGTATGTCCATAACCCCAGCACTAGGGGATGCCAAGGCAGGAAGATTCTAAGTTTGAGTCCCACCGGTCAAAACTTATCAACATCTTAACTCAAAAATAGGTCGGGCCAGAGGGTTGGTTAGCTCAGTGGTTCCGGTGCCTGCCTCGCAAGCGCAAGGTCCTGAGTTCAATCCCCTGTAACCACATATAATGCTGGGCGTGGAGACACGCCCACCAACAATCAACACCGCATACCACAATGCCAGACGTGGTGGCTCATGTCTGTAATCCCAGCACTCAGGAGGCAGAGACAGGAGGATTGCTGAGTTCGCGGCGGCTTGCCTGGGCACCATAGTGAGCTCAGCGCCAGCCTGAACTACAAAGTGAGACTCTGTCTCAAAAAGCAAAAAAAAAAAAAAAAAAAATAGGTCTAGGGATGTAGCTTAGTGGTAGGGTGGCTGGGGTTCAATTCTCAGGGACACACAAAAGCAGACATTCTGCAAGAATTAATGTGCAAAAAGTGCTAAGTACAATTCCTGTATGTGACAGCTGTTAACGCTCAAGGAAACTGTTATGATCATCAATACAGAAGACTTTGATCTGAAATGAAGGAACAGAAAGACCACGTATTTGAAGTGACCTACAGTCACACAAGGCTTAACATTTGCTACAAATGCCTCCAGAGCAACTTTCTACCTTGAAAGCAACAATGGGACTGCGTTCAACTGGACTGGCTGGCAAAGTCTGACTTCGAAGAGAATTTCAAGAATCTTTCGGCCTCTGATATATAATCCCTTTTATTTACCTACATTTAATTGAAGACATCTGTAAGTGGTGCCACACAAAATGTAATTCAGACTCAAAACTGTCAATAAAAAATGTCTGTAAGGCAGAGGTCCGGTGTAAACCTAGCAGGGAGAGCACGTCAGCAGCTACAGAGCCACACGAAATTAGGGACAGAATGGAAACGTGTTGCCTGACTTGACGAGGTGATAAAAGCTCTTTCCCCATAAAGCTTAATGAGTGCTATTAGTCTTCAGCTTATAGGAATGTAAAAGGGTCAGCCCCACAGAGGGAAGTAACTGACTCTCCACACATGGTCCATTCAAATGACAATGTATCAAATTACTGATGTAATTACTATAACCTGACAATTTCATTAGATACATGTGGCAGTTAACTGTTTAGGGCTTACAACAAAGGGACATGGTTCATTCACAGAAGGTTTCTGTGACAAAGTAAAGTTCAAAGTCAGCTTCATTTTCAACTGCATGACTCAGTTTATTCTCTCTACCATAATTATTTTTCTTTTCTTCAAAATTAGAGAAAGTGTCAGGTATTTTCCACATTTGTAATCTTCCTTCTCTAGAGGAAATAAAAATTTAATGGCACACTTAAATATTCAGAGACCTCCACTATTCTACTGCCTTGGCTCTAAAGCACACTGTGGCGACCAGAAAATTAAATCCTGAGCTCAGCTGGCACTGAAAGAGCTGAGGTAGCTGCCTCTCACTAAGCTATCAGGTGACCCTGTGGAATTCCAAGTTAGAGAAAAAGCAATACAAAGGCCTCAAACTATTTTCCATTCAAAATAAAGAAAGCACACTGATCATCTTTAATTCATTTTTCTCCCCCATATCCCTAAACCAACCCATAAAACAGATCAACTTAGTCAAAGTAAAATACGACTTCAAATGATTAAGCTATCAGAAAATGGTAAACTATCACTGTTTTGACCATGATACGTGTTCCCTGTTTTTTGCCAAAGATTAAAAATTCCACATATGTGTGTGTTGCAATATTTAACCAGAGTAGTAAGATGCAATTTAAAAATATGATACTTATAGAGGGAGCGGATAGAGACCCAAGCCCTATCTACAACTGAGAGCATTCAAAAATGAAAAAACAAAGCTTTCAATTGTAAGTAGCTACAATTTAACTGGGAAGACATTGTTTAACTACATTAAAATATAAGTGTTAAACTTTTGCTGAGTCCTGCCTACTTATCAATAAATACCTAGTACTTGCAGCCTAACCCCCACTAAGAGCATTAATTTATTCATTTATTCAACCAGCACTTGCTCTGTACTATATATTACACTCAGTATGGAAACACAAAGAAACAAGCAAAACAGGGCCCTCTCTGTGAGTTTACATTAGAGAGAATTTTACTGGTGAGCTCTACTTAGAAGTGTTTTGCAATTGGTTAGTAAATCGAATTGTTACTTGCCCTTCAAGAAGAGACCTCGCTGGGCCTTGTTACTGACCCTGTGTGGAGAGCCCAGCCTACTGTAAGTGCCTTCTGCTAAGAACCCTTATTCTTGGTCACATGAAGCTCCTTTTGAAGTTGTCTGACATCCACAAACTATAATTTCAAGAACTTTTAACAACAACTACCAATGTATCTCTCTATCCATTGTTGGTCTTTTATTTAAGGACTGAAATAATTTTAACACTCTGTAATTGATACTAACATTTTGTGTATCTCCTTCCCATTTAAACTGTCTTTAAACTGAGATTTGCATGTACAATTTTGTATCCCACTTTTATTTAATATGGCCAAGACATTTCATATTTATTCACTAATACATACTCCAGAACATGCATCTGTGATTTCCACTTTAATGGGTATAGAGTATTGTATCACATGGCTTGGTAAGGATTTGCCCATTTACTACTACTGTTAGACATTTAGGTTGTTTACATTTTTTAGCATTATAAATAATGCTGTAATAAGCACTCTTATGCAAGTACTGTTTCTGCCTTTGATTATTTTTCTGGCAGTGTTCTTAACATAGAATTACTCAACCACAAGGTGTAACTGTATATATACCCTTTAATGTATATGGTCAAAGGGCCCACTTTAATAAAGGATGACATTTATAAATATCCCATATCATCACATCTTCTCACTTAAAAAAAAACCTTCATAGGTAATAAATTATATATCACTGTTTTAAACTATATTTCTTTGATTATTTATAGGATTAAACTGAAAACACTGATTACCTCTTAGTTTATTTCAACTATGGAGCGGAATCCAACCAAATTTTGTGTAAAGGAAATAGTTTGTTTTTTTAGTCAATCTGAAAGGTCACTACATTTACTACAGTAAGATTTATATACCTTGCCCAAGCTGCCTTTCAATTGTATTTACATGCACAAAGCTGTATATCTTTACATAATCAGATTAATTTTTTTCATCCTTTCTCCTATAAAATTCCCTCTGCTTCTACAGTTGAAAGTAGTCTTTTTTTTTTTTTTTTTTTTTTTGGAGACAGGGTCTTGCTTTGTAGTTCAGGCTGGCCCTGAGCTCACTATGGTGCCCAGGCAAGCCGCCGCGAACTCAGCAATCCTCTTGTCTCTGCCTCCCGAGTGCTGGGATTACAGGCGTGAGCCACCACGCCCGGCATTGTGGTATGCGGTGTTGATTGCTGGTGGGCATGAGTCTCCACGCCCA
>PVIC010028136.1:0-23411 GCA_004025085.1 Thryonomys swinderianus
TTTTTTTTTTTTTTTTTTTTTTTTTTTTGAGACAGGGTCTCGCTTTGTAGCTCAGGCTGGCCCTCAGCTCACTATGTAGTCCAAGCAAGCCTCTAACTCAGCAATCCTTCTGCCTCTGCCTCCCAAGTGCTGGGATTACAGGCGTGAGCCACCACGCCTGGCACTGTGGTATATAGCATTGATTGCTGGTGGGCGTGAGTCACCACACCCAGCCTTGTATGTGGTTGCTGGGATTGAACTCAGGGCCTTGTGCTTGTGACGCAGGCTCTGGAACCACTGAGCTAAATCCCCAGCACCTAGATAGACTATTTCTAAGAGATTTGTGTTTTATGTCTCTTTAAAGGAATTGATATTACAATTTAATGGAATGATTTATTTTTATAGTGTTTTGTGATCATTTAGAGAAAAACTATGTTTTAGAATGCGTCAAATTCAGGGTCAATAATCTCATCTTTTGAAAAGTGATGTTCTAATTTGTTTTCTTGGAATTTTTCTCTTCTGCCTAATCTTCTCAAAACAACCATTTCTGCTATCACTGAAAAGTTGGGGGTCATTGAAAATGACTCACTCAAGCAGAGACCCGGGCTGCGTGGAATGGAGTCTGGAGAGGCTTAGAGAGAACATTCGCAAGGTCATGCTCAGGTCTTTGGTGTCAACTGGGCCATGGATGGAGGTGAGGAAATGCTGAGGAAGAGCCACCCACAGACTGAGGAACAGATTCTGACAGCCAAGGAAGTAAGTGTTTTAGTCTTTCCCTGCGCTGCCGGGTTCTCCGTATTTGAACTGAACTGGTCTGGCAGTTCTGTGAGAACCTAAAATCCTATTTTCTGAGAATTCCCTTTTGTCCCAAGAAAATGCTAACCTTGTCTGAGACTGACTCCTGAGTGTGAAAGGGTAGGGAACGTTCCAACAGCCCCAATTCCTTATGCTCCCGCCCTAGGTACGGGTCTCTCGGAGGGGAAGAGGGTATAAGAGGTGGAGAAAGGGTTGAGGTGTGGCTGGGAGGGAGAGGACACATTCCGCAGGCTTGATGACGGGGAGACAACACAGGGGGAAGCCACCCCTGCATGGTGGAGGCTGGGCCTGAGGTGTCTGCTCGAGGAGCGCATGGAGGCAAAGTTCGTGGTGACACTGAGGGCATCATGATTCTGGCAGATGCATTTCTTCAAACTCCGCCTTTCAGTACAACACTCAGTCTTTGAAAACTTACCCCTCAGTACATTATCAAAAAATTGCTAGATCTTGTACTTAGAAATTAAGTTCTAGCACCTAGAATTTTATAAGCAGTGTGACTCTTTAAAGAAATTCTTCACTACATTAGGCCATTAAATGTGACACCTTTATATTGTGCTTTTCCAAGGTAGGAACTTTATGTCTTTGTTCCAGTGCACATTATGATTCTGCCACTTTCAAGTCCTTTAGTGTATTGTGGTGGGAAAACTTAAAGAAAGTTTAAAAATAGAGAGAGAAGAAAGAGACTATGGTGCCAATGCAGATTTCTTTGCATGGTGTTGAATGCATTTTTATTTCACAATCATGTTTTCTGCCAGTTCCCAACAAAAATAAATAAAAATTAACAATATCTTATAAATTATCTATATTCTCCTTCAATATCTTAAGGTACACAATTACCAAAGCTGATATTGAACATAAACAAATTGATACAATTCAATATTCAGATAAAACTCATAGTCAAATAAATTACATTAAACTGCACACAATATGACTTTATGTTCCATAGCATCTTTAATAGAAGCTGCATAACCGAAACGGCTCTCAGACTTCAAAGTGCAGCTACAGAGGGGAAATGTGCCAGTGGGACCGGAAAACACTCTCCGTTCCATCCCCTATCATCGGACTTGAACAGCAGGTATGTTTGAAACATCAAGATCCCTTAGTTACAATCCTAAGTCATGCTGTACTTATCCTCCCTTTTCTCTTCCCAGGGTGAAAATACAGTACAAAATATTGGTCAACAGTCCCATAATTTTTCCCACAGTCCTAAAGGATGGAGTCGAAATTGGAGCAGAGTTAATGAGTTTAATTGGTGTATTGAATTAAACAGGAAGGAGACACTGGTGTCATTTATTTGTTGCATGAAAGTCTAATGCCTCATGGCAGGTAAATGTAGCTACATTTCCTGCCCGGGGCTTGAAAGCAACAACGTGAGATGAAATCACACCAGTTACCATTTCCACTACTGCTCTGCCTCCTGGCTGAGAAGGGGCAAGAGCGGGGGAAGGGGAGCAGCCCTCCACTGCGCGGCAGGATGTAGGAAGTCATGACTTCACACCAGTCACAACCTCCATGTCCTTGGTTACGGAGCGTGAGCGCGAGGTTGCTGTGTTGCTTTCCTGAGAGATAATAAATCATGTATTTCTGCATTTGCAATTGCACTGGGCTTGACAGCCTCTTTGAGACATATGCTTAGCAAGAAATCTGTAAAACGATAAAGACAGACTACATGGGGGCCCAAATAGTTATTATCTATAGGAAACATGAACTGATAGTGATCATTTTTTATATTTGCTTAGCTTTACCCTCCTTGAAAAGATCGGTTTTCACATTTCACCCCCAAAATACCATTTAGGTCACAATTTTTCATTATTTAATATGTATGTATAAAGCTTTAACACTCCCAGGAGATAGGTTTTTGCTCTTTTTTTCATCAAACAGGGTCTAGGTATGTAGTTCAGGCTGGCCTCAAACCTGCAATCCTCTTGCTTCTGCCTCCTGGATACTGGGACTACTGCTATATATCACCAGGATTTTTAAATAAAGATAAGCATATCTCAAAGGACTTACACCAGGTTATGTAACATAAAGGAAGATGTTTAAACCAGGCCAATATACCAATATTGAAATGTTTAAAATCAACCTTTTGTAAATGAAATACATGGAGTGTAGCTGAGTTCTGAGTTTGACAACAAATTTTCTTTGAAATGGCCAAGATCTCTGAAAACAGTACATTCAGTAGATGTCAATAAGTAATTAAGAGAATTTAAAACAGCTTCCTGTGCAATGTATTTGACCTGAGCGACATTAAATGAGAAATAAATATACTTTAATAAATATACTCTATGGTCTCACTGATTTGTGTTTTCCTTCAGCTTGTCTTAAAGTTTTATATGTTAATTAACCAAACAACAAATACCCAGAGTTCTATGAGGCAGGGTGCACACATGTCCGCAAGGGTTCAGCTGTGTATACTTCTGCCTGCTGTTTCCGCAGTGCTACAGCCGCAGCAGGAGCTTAGCTGAGAGCTGTGTGAACGCACATAGGTGAGCTCAGTGTGTCAAGCAGGGCTCCCACGGGCCTGCGTCCTGGTGCCTGGCACCTGTGGGTCGGCTGTGGCTGATGGCCAGGGAAGGGAGAAGGGAGCGCGAGACTTCCCCAGCCAGCCCCCTGAGAACAGCTCTGTGAACTGGGGGAGAAGGTGTAGTGGACTCACTCACTGAGACCTGAGTTTGAAACAGCTCTCAGCCTCTTCCAAAAAAATAGACCAACGATAGGATAAAGGACCCAGCTCTCCTTTCAGCCTTCAAAGGAAGATGTAGCTAAGTCTGAATGTTCAGAAGCTTTTCATTGAGTTTCTCATTTAGAAACACACGCTATTACTTATCTGCCCCATGGCTTGTGTCAGGATATATTTTAAATAGATAAATTTAAAGCTACTTAATGGGATGTTTACAAGTAAAAAGTCTTGGATAGAAAATGAAGTAAGTTTATTTCTATCTTTAGACAACACATAGAATTACTCTCCTATCATATTTTAAAATAATCCATCAAACTTTAGACTCTGAATTAATCTTATAATTAATATTATAATCTTATAATTAATCTTGTAATTTCAGCCATCTCCTTCTAAAAGTAAGTTCTCTAATGAAAGAAGCCCATGGGTAGCTTCGAGTGTGGATATTTTTCAGCTTGTCGGAGAAGCAATGATAATTTCACATCGATGATGTTTATATGGGACAAAAGAAATGGAATATTATGAAGTTCTGATCCAACCAGGACTGACAGGAAGTGATATGAAAGCCCCCACCCCATTCTGATGGGGGAGTCTGTTATGTGGGTGACTTTTGTCAGTAGGTGTTGGGGAGCAGCGTGGAGACCATCCCCTCCCCTCCAGGCAGCCCAGCTCAGGGTGAAGAGCTGCATTTCTCACCTGAATTTGTCTCAAGATGTGCTGGGTGACCCCTAACCTGCACCTGCTTCTCCTAGTCCTAACCGATGACTTTTAACACATGACACAGAGATGCCAACACTGGCCCAAGCATAGGCCTTCTGGCCCCACTAACTGGAAGAGAAAGACTCTCCATGTTTTGCTGATTTGACCATGGTTTAGATTCACAGAGGTTCATGGCTCACTGACACACTCTGCCCTGAGCACCATACAGTCTGTCAAAAATAAAACAAAAATAAAACAAAAATAAAAATACTTTGTAAGTATGTTAAAAATATACAGGTGTTGTGCTCGCTTCAGCAGCACATATACTAAAATATACAGGTGTTGACCTAACACATGACCCAACATAAATATTAATAGAATAGGAAAAGGAACGTGAATGAGTCCCCTGTGCATGCTGGCCTGGCCCGGTGTGGTGGAGCCCTCAGACTTGGGGCAACACTGGCTCCCCTGAAGTCACTCTCTCATATTCTTTCTTCGACTTTTTACTTTTCTGATTTTTGTACCTGGAAATATTCAGAAATGAAACTGTTAGCACTATAGTCAACAGGAATATGAACAATGCATATTAACCAAGGAAAGCAATATATGGACCCCTCGGTACCTTTTTAGCATGGTGTGTACTGCACGATAAAAGTGAACTTGGTGAACACAAAGTTAAAAAGGAGCCATACTCATAAGTGAAATAAATAGGTCATAGATGTGTAAATATTGTATCTTTTCACTGGTATGAGAAACTGAAGTTGTAAGTTACTTCTAGAACACATGATTGGTATTGTGAAATAGTAAATATTCAAAGGGAAATGGGGCTGGGGATAAGTAATGAGGGGGAAAAATTAATGGTTAAAAAAAGGAAACAAAGCTTGTGTATATAGGGGCAGGGGGTTGTAGGGTGGGTAGGGGAAGGGGGAAGTGAGAATTAAGTCATGTCATATACTGGTACAAATTCTCAATATCGAGTGTAATTGTGAGATGTATATATAATGTACCAATAAATTAATTTTTTTTAAAAAAGGAGCCATGATAGTCCATCTAATTTGGATGGAACTGGGAAGTACAGTTCAGGTCGCTCTCAAGGGTGTGACGGGTTGTCAACGCTATAGAATTCCGGGAGGGAACTTCCCTCTGGCCTTCTTCCACCTTCCTTCCCTTCCCCCTCCCACCCCTTCCATTCATTCTCTGAATAATCTTCATTCTATGATAATGACTAATTAGGGCAGCATTATTATTTGTTAGATTCCTAGAGTCGCACAGGGATCAAATAAATTTCATTGCATAAAAGCAGCACACCTTCAGGCCTTCAACACTTGTAGAGAGAAAAAAATCAATGTGTACCAGTTTCAAAATAAAAAAAAGAATTAAAATGGAGACATTCCCATGGCAGACATTAAATTCACACAGTTCCCGCAGTCTGGCACTAAGCTATGACAACTGCAGTCCATAGTCCTATTTTTCTCAATTACCGTCTTGTGACACTACTGTACAAGTGCATGGACTGTGACTCAGAGAGTGATATGAGCCACTTAAGTTTTATAGCTTCCTAGAAATTCATTTCTACAACTCTCTCTTCAATTGTAAGATGGAGAGTCCCTTCAATAATTAATTATAAAGCTGTACTTTGCAAAATAAAAATCTGACCAAATAAATTAAATACAAGTATCTTAAGTACGACAGCAACATTATTGTATGAAACTGTCAAGTAGAATGAGAAAGTCATTCTGCCTGTTTTTTATAGAAGAAGAAACTGATTTTTACCTGTACAACTTTCAAAAATCATGTAGGTCATAAGGGGCAGAAATAATAGTAGAATGAAGTCCAGATCTTCTCTAGCTAAAATCACTGTAAATATCATCAGCGCAGATTGTATCTCATCCCCTATTACTCTGTTCACATTTTACCCAGCTGATGAGTCTGTATTGTATAAAGTAATTTGTACAAGTAGAGTTTGAAAAAAAGTAACACTGGCTTAGCATGGTGACGCGTGCCTGTAAGCCTAGCACCATGGGAGGTTGAGGTAGAAGGATGGTGAGTTCGAGCCCAACCTGGGCAATTTAGCATATGCATACATGCATACACACACACACACACACACACACACACACACAGTGATGCTGGCTTACCATCTGCAGAAATAGTACATGGAACCAGCAATGATGACCAAAAACAAGACGACAAGAATTACAGTGAGAGCCACATATTCTTTGCTCAAGGGCTGGTGGACAGTTAAGAAGAAGTGTTCACATCGGACACCAGTATAACCCACATCACATCTAAATGGAAACACAGAGAGAAGATAAATCACTTTAAGAAGAAACTACGATGATGAATTAGTTATGTAAGTTTCCCTTCACACAGTAAAGCAAGAAACCAACCAGGTCTGCTACCAGGTATAGAGCCGAATCCGAGGGCTGACCTAAGAGGCTAGTTTTGCTCCAAGTGCCCCACAGAGCTCTCGGCTAAACCATGGGGTCACCGTGAGCCTGACAGGCATGAGATGCTTCTTGTCCGCATCAGCGAAACCGGCTCTTAGACAGCGGTGGACAGAAACGTCCAACGAGGAGTTTCAGGTGGAGCAGTGGGTGAGAAGTGTGCCCGGTGCCCCCCACTCTGTGCCCTCCAACAGCCCAAGGAAATAGAGAGTGACTTCGAATATAAAAAGGAGAGAGCAAGGTGGGCGCAGCCACATCCTGTCTTCTTTGGCACCTCACCTGCAGTAGTTCTCACTCACGTCCACCAGGTAGATGCACTGCCCGTGCAGGCAGTAGCCCTGCATGTCAGAGGCGCACTTCGTGATCGACACTTGCGCCACGCGTGGGCTGTCTTCCAACTGGACTGTGAAGGAAAGGAGAGTCAGATGCACCCTGCCGCCTCCTTGGGCTCCGGGGACATTAGTCACCCTTCCGCACCAGGAGCCCCCGAGCAACTCCAGTGGACAGGAGGGACACCGGTCAGAGGAGGAGAGCGTTCAGGAGGAGGGAGTCACGTCCTACCACAGCACGCAGACCAAGAAACAAACCCACAGCCTGTAGGGAAGGGTCTGACAGATGACATAAAACACAACCCTTGAGGGCTTCAGCCCCAAAGGGACCCTCACAGCAAAAAGGGCAAATTTAGCGCACGCGCGCACACACACACACACACACACACACACACACACACACACTGCTCCACTCCATCCTTCTCCATTCACTTCTTAGTCTTTTGGCTAAGATCTAGTGCAGTATCTAAATAAACTTTGTCTACTTTTTCCACATCTCAAAGCAATTCTAAAATTCTTTACTCCCCAAAGCAAAATGGAACCATCAATAATTTTGACAGAGCTTGATTCTGTCACAGGTGTTTCAACCAGTAACCCCTATTCTGGTGGTATCTCTAAACTGTTTAGTTTACTCTCAAAGAAATCAAAGTCTCTCAGTGTTTCTTTCATGGAGACCTAGAGAAACTTTAAGTTCAAATGAGACCTAGACAAACTTTAAGTTCAAAATGCCTGGGGCCGGAGGTTTAGCTCAGTGGTTCCAGTGCCTGCCTAGCAAGGTCCCTGGTTCATCCCTGGTAACCATATACAACAGTACAAGGCGTGCTGACTCACACCCACCAGCAATCAGTACCATATACCACAATGCCCAGTGTGGTGGCTCACACCTGTAATCCCAGCACTCAGGAGGCAGAGGCAGGAGGATTGCTGAGTTCCAGGCTTGCCTGGGCTACATAGTGAGCTAAGGGCCAGCCTGAACTACAAAGCGAGACCCTGT
Source organism: Thryonomys swinderianus (assembly GCA_004025085.1). Classification (NCBI taxonomy): domain Eukaryota; kingdom Metazoa; phylum Chordata; class Mammalia; order Rodentia; family Thryonomyidae; genus Thryonomys; species Thryonomys swinderianus. Next base: position 7,942 of record PVIC010028136.1, read on the forward strand.
CTCAAAAAAAAAAAAAAATGCCTATTAGGCATCTACAATGGTGGACACAGGAGTCTTGTTAGAAGCAGTTTTACCACCTACAAATAAAATTCAGTGCTTTAGTTACTGAAATGCAAAGAATGTTTATGCAATTATTTTTAAAGGACCTTGATTACAGTAATCTGATCCCAGTAACTCAAATAAGGAGTAAGGGGAAGAGGGAGGCTGCCATCTCCCAGGGCCTGAGGGCGATGAAGAGAGGGGGCTCCGTGGAGGGCAGAGCTCTTCTTCGGGCTCACCTGGACTCGGCAGCTCCGACCGAAGAGAGAGCACAGAGGCTTCCCTGGACCACAGCCGGACTGCTGTCCTTGAGGGTGAAGGACTGTGTGCTACTCATCTTTCTGTCTCTGCACTTTACATGCTGTTTGACACATATGCAATACTCCATGCATGTATACTATGACTAGAAAAGGTATCATTTGTCCTCTGAAAAATATAACCCCCCACTCTCTCTCTCTCCCTCTCTCTCTCTCTCTCTCTCTCTCTCTCTCTCTCTCTCTCTCACACACACACACACACACACACACACACATGCACCCTCTTGTGCACAAAATTTCCATCTTCTTGTCTTCTTTGGAATTCGGGCTTTCAGTGTGCCCTCAAAGGATAGTTTTGGGACAAAATGTGGTTTTCCTCATTCCCTGGTTTTAGTGACCAAATCTGTATAACTAATTAGATGTCTGAGCCCCATCCCCTTCTCACCAGTTACTTTTCTTTTAATCTTTCCAGAATTCTAGTTAATTAGTGATTTTAAAGATTCACTGAACAGCTAATCACCCCTCTTTTCATGGTCTCATATCTCTATTGCCACTTTGCTAAACTGTGTCCCAGCAGTGTGGGATGGAGGCGATGGTCTTACCCAGTGCTGTGCAGTTATTGTCAGATTCTTCTGGGATGCAGGATGGTATCACAGTTGTGGTGAGAATAGATGGGAGAAGATGAAAACCTATTTATGGAGAAAAATGGTATATAATTAATCTTTCAAAGAAAGAACCTTTGGTCAACATCTACCTTGTTACTTATAGAACTATTTTAACTGTTTTAAAGATTTAATCCATTAAAACCGTACAGGAGGGCTGGAGATTTAACTCCGTGGTTCCGGCCCCTGCCTAGCAAGCACAAGGTCCCTGTCTCCATCCTGAGACCACATACAACAGTACTGGGCATGGTGACTCACACCCACCAGCAATCAGTACCATATACCACAGTGCCGGGTGTGGTGGCTCATGCTTCTAATACCAGTACTCAGGAGGCAGAGGCAGGAGGATTGCTGAGTTCAAGGCTTCCCTGGGCTACATAGTGAGCTCAGGGCCAGCCTGAACTCCAAAGCGAGACATTGGCTCAACAAACAAACAAAAAACCAAAAAGGAAAATAATTCATGAAGATACACATGTACATGAAAATAAATGAACCCCAGCTTTTCTGCCCAAGGGGAGAAGCCACAATACTGTATTCACAGTTACAGATTTCACCCACTCCAAAAGTTTCACTACTAAGACCTGGATTTGATGTCCGATTTCCAAAGCTCAGCAGAGAATCCCCAGTGCTTTACTCCATGATGTGCTCAGGGGAGCTTGGTGACAGACCCATCCCTGACTTTGCACGAAAAGCAGGCTCCACTTATGGTAACAGCTAAACAGAAAGCTCGACCTGAGACGCGTGCATTGTTGGCGAAGTGCCTAAGTTACTCCGATCACTGTGTTCCACGTGAAAACAGACATTCGTTAGTACACCGCAGTCCGGGTGGAGTCAGAAAACTGTTGTCCTTTCCTGAGGCAGATGGGTTCCGAAAACCCCCGCAGATACCCAAATTTACCAATGCTCAAGTCCCTTCCATAAAATGGCTCCGTATTTGTGTATAGCCAAGCACATCTTCCCAGACATTGTAACTCACCCTTAGTTTACTTACAGCCCTTGATGCAATAAGGATGCTATGGAGACACTTGTTATGGTCTACCGTTTAGGGAACAACAACCCCCCCCCCAAAAAAAGGTTCAAACATGTTCAATATGGGCATCGTCTTTTAAACATGCCTGAACCCATGTACATAGAGAGCCAGCTCTCTGCTTGAGAGACACGGCAGGATGCACGGCAGATAGATCCTGCCCCAGCCCCACTTCCTGTTGCCCAGCAAGAGTCTGAACCAGCCTTTCCCTGCGTGCAGCTAAAGAAAAGCTCCATACTGGAAAACGGGTGTCAGAGTGACCACAGCAGTTTCTAAAGTGCAGAGAGAATGTGGTAAGAAGAGCCACTTCCTACCCACTTTGCAAAAAGGCCTTCCGACTCTTCTGCTCGGGTCCGGGCTCTGCCTTCAAGCCTTCCGCTCGGTCTCCGAGAAGAGCGGGGTTTAACGGGCAGGGAAGAGTCAGCGCCAGCAGCAGACCCCAGTTCCTGGACCTGCCTGTGTTCCGGGGGGAGTTCCAGGCCCTGGGTCTGCACTGTCTTATTTCACCCTCCCAGTACCTTTCTGAAGAGGTGGCTGTAGCTACCCCACCTGACAGAGGGAGGAACATCAGCACGAAAGGCTGGAGTGACTTTCCCGAGCGTCTGTGCTGCTAAATGAGGCAACGGAACTGGAAACGATGATAGACTCGGGTGCAGCGAACATCACACAGGAGGGGGGCGGGGAGGAAAGCTAGTGGAAGCTGAGCATTTACCCCATTCGGGTTGGGGGTGAGCAGCCATCTTAGGAACAAACTCAATTTGTCTAATATTGGACACAATAGTTAACTTCTCCAGGCCTCGGTTTTCCCCATCTGACAAAGTGTTGAGGAGATTAAAATGAAACAGTGCTTTCTGACATAGAGTTTTACTCATGAACCTCCATACACAAGATCCGGCCGGGAACTTTAGCAGGATGTGGGGTTGCTGCCCTCTACTGGTTAATGAAAAATTAGACATCTCTGTAATTGAGTCTTTTCAAAGGATGATTTAATCAGCGTGAAACAGGGATTTTAATTTTACTTTATTCTTAATCCTAGGTGATTTATATTTATTCTTTAAGGCACTAATTATTTTCTTTATTTCTATCTTTTAATTCAATTATTTACTGGCACATTTTATATACACATCATGATCACGCTTCAACGCTGAGAATTTGCGCCAGAATGACACTTATTTTTTCCATTCTCCTGCCCACCCTGCAACCCCTGTGCCCCCTATATACGTATGCTTGCTTTCTTTTTTTAACATCACACTTTTTCTTTCCCTTCTTTACTTATTATTTATTAAAGAAACTGTTTATCTTTTGAGTCCTAAAAACCGAATTATGTCACCATCATCATCACCATGGTTTATATCTTCATATTTCAAACGACACAATAACTTTATGAGATCCTCACTGGCCTCAAACAAACTCATTGCATTTAAATTACCAATCTGATGCTGTAGCCCTTATTGAGTGATCACAAAAGGCAAGCGATAAAAATCCAATATTGAACTCCACACTCTTCTAATTATTTAAAAATACTGTTGCCTTGAAAGCCGTAGAATGATCATTCCTCTACTCCAAATTTCATCTGCATTATAAATGCTGTTCCAATTGCTTGTATAGATTGTCCTCAAAAATCACTTCTTAAGTGATTTTTTAAAAGATTTGATTGTCGGTTAAACAGATGAAAATTATTACTATTATTATCATTATTATTATTATTATTATTATTATTATTATTATTTGAGACAGGGTCTTGCTTTGTAGTTCAGACTGGCCCTGAGCTCATTATGTAGCCCAGGCAAGCCTCAAACTCAGCAGTTCTCCTGCCTCTGCTTCCCAAGTGCTGGGATTACAGGTGTGAGCCACCATGCCCGGCACTGTGGTATGTGGTATACTGCTGGGGGGCATGAATCACCATGCCCGGTATTCTTGTATGTGGTTGCCAGGATCGAACCAGTGATCTTGCACTTGCTAGGCAAGTGCTAGAACCACTGAGCTTCATCTCCAGCCCACGATGAAAACTATTTTCCACATCATCTTTCTGACAGAAAGGTTTAAACCCTGGAACCTGTCTCCTCAGTATGCCCTGGACTTCTGTTTTTATCTTGACCCCCTGTCCCTCTGGGTTCCTGACACAGGGGAAACCCCTGGGGAGACCTCTGTCCCAAGTCTCCTAAAGGAAAGGGTCAAGCGGGAGCAAGTGAACTTTGGAGGCAAATTTCAGATCTCTCCTTTCCAGGAACCTGGGCACCACTCCTAGGAGCTACATCCAACCACCTGTGACAGCTACAGATGACTGCTCACTCTCTTCGCATGTTACTTCTTTATCTTTTTTTTTTTCTCTCCCTTTCTTTGCTTTCTTAGCTCTTAGTTTTTTCACTGTCAGTAACTTTGTTCCAGTTGCTCAGGCAACAGGTGAACTATGTGTCTTTGTTAAATAAAGAATGCCGAGCCCAGGGTGTGCCTACTGGAAACTGGGCTCTCCTGGCTTGGGACCTTACCTGGACACAGTCCACTGCTCGGGACACTTTCTACGAGACTTGCTGAGTCAACCCACCAGCAGGGTACTTCACAGGTGAAATTGTAAACTCTCCCAAATGACCTTCTCTCTTAAAGTGTGTGATGCCACAACTCCATCATAAATGTAGCCAGTGAAACAACAAAGCTGGTCTAAACCATATGTCTCAAAGCACAGACCTCCTGCTTCAAAGCAGTGGCCTCAGTGTCCTGGTGCTGTGACCTCTGTACCAAGTTCTTGCTAAACTGGAGCAGAGCACTGAGCAGGGCAAACCAGGAGATAGAAATCCTCAGCCACAGAGGTAATGACAGTCACCATACAACCCCCTTGAAATCACTGCATTAAAATCTTACATAGAAGGAAGTAATGCTAAAGCCCTGCCTAGAGCCATAGTCTTAGCACTAACATTTTTTTTATCTTGGTGTTCTTTGCATGTAATATCTCTCTATAACTCAATTGTGAATACCACACTTTAATTTTTGACTTTATACAATAGGTCCCTGGCATGAAAATAACTCCTGTGACATTAAAATTTTGAATGGTGTCTTGTGTCAAAAACCAGTGATCGAGCATGGTGGCTCACGCCTGTCATCCCAGCATTTGGGAGGCAGAGGCAGGAGGGTTGCTGAGTTGTAGGCTTGCCTGGGCTCCATTGTGAGCTCAGGGCCAGCCTGAACTATAAAGCAAGACCCTGTCTCAGAAAAAAAAATCAAACAAACAAACAAACAAAAAACAGTCTAGTGACAAGTTTTGCCCTAGTAACCAAGTAACAGGAACTCTGAAGTAAAGGGGAGGCAGGTAGTGGTCACAACTCAAGTAGCAGTCAGTGTTTCTGCTTCAGTGCAAGGACGAGATCAGAGCCCTTGGGGATGGTGTCTGTCTCTTGTCCGCTCTGGCTTCACCTCTACCTTCACCCAAGGGAGGCTGCGTCTCAGTGAAATTGCAGCGTGCCAGCAGGAAGTGGAGCCAGTGACTCACAGGATGCAAATCGCCTCTTCCCTGTGAGTCAGGCCAAGCCACGCCTTATGAAATGCTAGGGACCTTGCACAGTGCGTGGGCAAGCTGAGCACCTTCCCCGGAATGGGGAGAACTCTGAGCGTCATGAGCCTGCAGCTTTGAGTGGGGTTGCTCAACTCTGCAGTTGGGTGCAAGGCCAGACATGGGGAGTATGCTCCTCATTGCACATTGTTTCTTGGTCACTCGAAGAGACCCATCCAGGCGACTGACCCAGAGGAGGCTGGGATTTGGTGACCCAAAACAAGACAGAGAGTTCAAGGCAACCACAGCTCCACAGCCTGTAATCTCAGCACTTGGCTGAGGCTGAGGCAGGAGGATAGCCATACGAAGTCAGTTGAGCTACATAAATAGACCCTGTCTTCAAAACCCAAAACAACAAATTCAGCTGAAATTCTCAGAGATCCTATGTCTTTTCTGGAAAGTAATCAAATGAATAAAAATAATCCAAGATCAAAGGATTTTATAGAATAAAAAATATATACCTTATTTTCTCAATTAAATCTTTTAGAATAATTAGACCAGAACAGTAAGCTCATGGTGAATCATAGCATTTTGCCCAACCCAAACAAGCAGCGAAATCCGCTTTGTTCATGCTTTTACTGTGGTCCCATGCCAGTATGCTGGACGACTGTTCGTTTCTAACCCTCTTCCACAGCAGTGTGTAACTTCAGGGGTTGTCTGTGGCATTGCAGGCTTGCTAGGCCTTGTGCACTTTAAGGAATACATGTATATGCCTCTACCATCTTTTATTTGCTTGTTTTAAATTAAATGTCTCTGTTAGTCTTGCCTCATCTTGTTTTTTTTTTTAATCTTTAAACTCTAATCAGATACTGAAAAGATTTGTTGCCAGTATTTTCTAGTAACTGCCTACTTATTGGAGAAAAACACATGTGTATAAACATATAAAAAATTAACCTTGTCTTCTACTGGCAATCATTCCACTTCCACATTTTATCTTTGAGGTTCTAATTAAGCTTCATGTAAAACTACATATGAAGCTAACTGTAAGTCTTTGTGATAGAACAGCATGACACCAGAGGTTGTTATGATAAGGATACAAAGAAGTATTTCTGGTAATTTTAAGTTTTCAATGATGGCCATAAGATCTCCCTTTACAAGTGGTTTTCAATTTCTACGCATTAAATTACATTCTGTGATTTGGGTAATAATTTCCTTATTTGCAGCTCCTCACAGATTCAGGCCAAGGATTAGGGAGCCCAAATAGGAGCAGTATCAGTTTCACCTAAAACATGAACAGAGAGACAAATCCCGGTCATCCTAGCAGCGCCCCTCCGCGCTGGGGAGTGGGTACCGACTTCCGGGGAAAGGGTGCACCTCATAGGAATCCAGGAGCTGGGAGCTCTCGCGAACAAGCGTTCTGGAGATGTGGCCTCTCTTAAAACCTGAAGAGTCTTCTCTGGAGGAGCACTTCAATTCTCTTGGAAGTAATTGTCCTCAAGATACTTTGGCATGGGAGGGGTTTCGTGAAAACCATCTTTTGTGCTTTTCTCACCAGCGTCTTCTTTCTTCCCTGTGTCTCCAAACTGGGACTTTCTACTCCTCTTCGTCACACTGTTGCCCCGAAGGAAAAACTCATCAAGAAGCAACAGCTTCTGTGATGAGTGTTTGCCTTTTTCTTTTTTTTCTTTTCTTTTCTTTTCTTTTCTTTTCTTTTTTTCTCCATAATGGTCATACTGTGGCCTCGAGCTTGCAATGTTTAATGACATTTTAAGAAGCATATTGACTATTTTGCTTTCTCTGTAGTTACCTGTTGCCAAACACAAATTTTCAAAAGGATAAAGTTTTAATCAGAAAGCACAGAAAAGAGGGGAAAGTGAGGATATAAGAGATAGGTATTAAGTCTCAAGCTCATTATTTCTCATTCAGAGAATCTGCAACTCGCACTAGAAGAGAAATTGTCCTTGAAGGACACACAAGGTAGTGAGCACGGGGAGCACAAGCCCGGGGAGAGGTGCGCAGGCCCACAGCAGGGTCTCAGGGAGCTGAGGGGGGGCTTCCTTATCTCCTGCGGCCAAGAAGGACAAGGGCAGCTCCTTTAGCTGAGTGTGTCAAATGATTTCTTCTCCACTGAATCTCTCCTGAGCATTTTTGATGTGGGAGATTCTGACAAGATGCTCCTAGGAAAGCCAGAGGCTCAGGCATGTTCCTGGCCTCCGCAGACCCCAGGGGCAGACATGGCTGAGAGGAAAGGAAAGAATTCATAGACGTCTGGCCAGGAAGCCTGAGCCGGGCAGTCCCGAGAGCAGAAGATGTAGGTACGGGGGCATGAAAATGTGAAGGGAGGATGCCATGAGGTCCAGGGTGAGCCGCGCAGTCCTGGGTCACCCACCAGTACCTTGAGTGTCCCAGACGCAGATCGGAGAACGGGCAGGTGGGGCGAGGTGAGTCCCAGAAGATCTCACCTGCAGGCACAGAGGATGCACACAGCCTGGCGAAACGGGGTGCAGTGAGAGAAAAGGATTGGGGCACACAGGTGGTAGAGAGCAGATGGAAACAGTTAAGGGAAAAGAAAGACTTTGGAGAAAGAGTTCCATGTTTAGCCCAGGAAGTAGAGTCAAAAGGGAGTTTGGAGTGGCCGTGACTGAAAAAAGCACTCACAACCCTGTTGTAATTTAGCGCTACTGTAAGCAGAATAAATCACCCCCCTGAGGTATGTGCAAGCATGTGTGTGCACATGTGTGTGTGTGTGTGCATCTGTGTACATGTGTTTGGTGATGGGGACCAAAGCCAGGACTCCAGTCTAGGAAACATCACTAAACTTCTATCTAGATCGAGTTCCCTGGGGTCTGAAAACATATCAGGGAGTCCAGTGGGCTGAACATGGGGGAGACCACTGGAGAACCAAAGGTTCCTCTCACTTCTAAAACAATACTTCACAGTCCATCATTCTTTCATAATATGGCTCAGGACCTATTTCTCTCTCTGCCTCTCACACCCTTCCTTACGCGCATGCTCAGTGCAGAGTTGCTCGGTATGTGCCCCGTAAATATGGACTCTAACCAGAGGCTTATTTTTCAGGATAAGTATGAAATCATCCTGAGAATCCTACTTAAGTCAGTGTTCTAGCCTAGAATGCCTTCTAACCTCTACCTGCACTGTGGGAGACTCTCAGTTTTCCATAAAAGACATCCCCAGAGAACACTGCATCAGTCTAACTCCCTCCCGCCTTTTCCACAGACCCCCCATCGCCCGCAGCCCCAGCAGCCCTCAAGAGTCTCCAGCGGGGCTTCCCAGGGGAAATGTACAGGGCTCATACTCAGGAGACTGCAGACAGGAGACAGGCACATCTCCATTTATGATCTCTTGGAAAAGACCATTCACTTGAAACCTCCATCTCTTACCAGGAGCTGGAAGATAACTTTGAAAAAACAACAGGAAAATACTCAAGGTCAGTTTTTCCAAAGTGATCCTGCAGGCATTGACACTTTTTTTTAATAAATTGAATTCTTTATTGGTGTAATTTATATACATATCAAAATCATGTATAACATTGGGGAATTTGTACCAGTATATGACACAAGTTAATTCTCATTTTTACCCATATCCCTACCCACCCACCCCTCCTCACACCCTTTATACATGCTCTTTTATTTTCTTTCTGTATCATATTTATTCCTTCCCCTCATCACATTCCCACTCCAAGTTTCCTATAGAAATTTTGCACTCTATAAAAGCTGTCATACTTTCTAAAGCTCATTTGCATCTACAGGTGTTCATGTCAAAGAGAAGATCCGGTAATGGTCTATCCGTGATCTATTGATTTCACTTATAATATATCCTCCAGGTGTCTCCATTTGCACCTAAATGGATCGATCTTGTCATTCTTTATGGCAGAGTAATACTCCATTTTATAAAAAAAACCACATCCACTCCCCAGTGGATGGACATTTGGGTTGTTTCCAAGATTGAACTATCACCAACTGAGCTGCTATGAACAATGGTGTACATCTGTCTTTCCAATGTGAGTTTTTAAATTCTTTTGGGTATATTCCTAGCAGGGGGATAGCCGGGTCAAATTCAGTTTACAATTATTAAAGAGATACAAGGAATAAAAAAGGCATGAGATTATCTTTCTCCTCGATGACTTTCCTTAATATACCTTTGGGAAGTATAGAAATCATGGCCCTCGGAGGGTTAGCTCAGTGGTTCCAGTGCCTGCCTCGCAAGTGCAAAGTCCTGAGTTCAATCCCGGTAACCACATACAATGCTGGGCGTGGAGACTCACGCCCACCAGCAAGCAATACCACATACCACAGTGCCGGGAGTGGTGGCTCACGCCTGTAATCCCAGCACTCGGGAGGCAGAGGCAGGAGGATTGCTGAGTTTTAGGTTTGCCTGGACTACACAGTTAGCTCAGAACCAGCCTGAACTACAAAGCGAGACCCAGTCTCAAAAAAAAAAAAAAAATCAAGGCCCTAGTCAATGGATGTCAAAGACTGTTCATAATACAAGTCATATCTGAGAGCTATGTTGATAAAAATTGTGAAGGGGAGGTAAAAAGTCAACATTTTTCTTGATAAGGTGAGAGAACAATCCCTAACTGTCCACGCCTGGCTCTGCGTGAAGGGCAGCAGGAAGCCCACGTCCTGTACGGGCCTCTGCAGCTGTGCCTTCGGAAGCCCTTCCTCCTGTTCTGCTCCCCGGTGCCAACACCCACTGGCTCCTCTCCACTCCTAAAGGTTGACCTTGAACTTGCTGTCTCTACGCCTTCCAGGGACTGCCTAGGCCCAAGTGGGGAGGCTGCTCTCCAAGGTGTGTTATTTAGGAAGCAGGTGTGGTGACTCGGAGCTGCCTCCCCGGTTGGCGTGCCCTGGAGTCCCCACTGTCTCAATTGCCTGCAGGGAGCCGCCCAAGGAGGCCTGAGTCCTGCCTAGATTTGGCACCTCCTGACTTCCCCAGGCACAGGTAAGCGGTACACACACTCCCAAGGTCGGGAGACTGGAAAGGGAACAGACGGTCAGTGGACTCTCGCCTCTCTCGGAGCTTCAGAAAGTTAGTTGCCCTGATCCCTTCTTTTCTATCCTCAAGTCGGAGCCGTCACCTTGGAGTGAGCTCCAGGCCCGCGTGACCCATGAAGGAGAAGGTTGGAGTTTAGGTTAAGATCTCCCAAACATAACTGCAGACTCAAGATGAAGACAAAGTGCTCTCTGATCTGGAATGCTCTCCAAACTAGAAAGGATACTTTGAGCTCGAAGATTATAGATTATTCGGGAAAGTGTTCTCTGCTCTGGAGAATTTCACCCTCCCTGTTACTGTTCAGGAATCCAAGACTGCTAATAAACTCAGGCGAGAACTTTCAGTCTGCTGCGCCTTGTGGGAGCTCAGGTGCCACTTCCCAATTTATAAAATGAGACATTGACATTGAACATTTATAAAAGTTACAAGCAGTCAAATGACTGTGCCAGTGAGGCACTTTAACTCAGCACACAGCAAGGATAAAGAGGAACTTTTCCTTATCATAAATATATATAAATTCCATAAAAGGTAATAAGACGTGGGCTGAAATCCAAAATAAATGTACGTTCCTTTTGAAGGACAAAGCTTGGGGAAAGCATTTCTCAGTAATTTTTTGTCCCAGAAGCAAAGGGCATCGTCAGAAGTAGCAGGTAAGCTCTGGGTGGTGGCACAGGCCTGTAACCACATCATTTGGGAAGCCGAGGCAGGAGGATCAAGCGGAGTTCAGGACAGCCTGGGCTATCCCGTGAGTTCAAGGCTAGCCTGCACTACACAGCCAGACCCTATCTCCAAAAAAAAAAAAGAAAAAGAAAAAGTAGCAGGTGATCTTGCCTTTTCCTGCCTGCGCCTGGGGATGCAGGACCCACACCCCCACACCCACGGTCAAGACACAGGCTGCTACCCAGCTCTAGCAGGAACTGCTCTCCTAGTGGCAGAGAAACATCTGAACAGACTGGGAAAACAGAAACTGACCCAGCTCATTTGGGAACGGGCTGGGTGACTGATGAAATCGGCGAGCTGTAATTAAGTAACGCAATGCAGGACTAAGCACTTGCATGGCAACAAAAACATAGCGCGGCCTGGGCTGGGCGGTGACCAGGTTACCCCCAGGCCGCGGTGCCCTGCCCGGAATCCTCACACATGCTAGGGGAGCCCTGCGGTGCCGGGAGGGGAGAGGCCCTATGCCAGGCGACCTGAGGGTGAGGCCACCCCTAGAGAGACGCTCATTTCTATCTCATTCTTTTCACAGCGACCTCAAACAAAATACAGCAAGCCGCATACTTTCTCAATGAACTTATGCAAGTCTTTCTTGCCTCAGCCTTCCAGAACCCAGAGGTCCAGACTGCTTTCAGGTCCCAGGATTGGGGACCTGGCTGCCCAAGCTTAGCTATGCAAAGCCTGTGGGCGCAGAGTTCTGGCCGCGGACACAGCGTCCCTGCGCCCCCTGCAGGGAACTCCCGGTCACTGCAGCTCCAGGAGGAAATCCTCTAGGGACAGAGATTTCCTGATTAAAACAGTGGCATGGAAACATTCTTTGCGCTATGCCAGGCTCCTCGCAGCTAAGGAATCGGGGGCCTTGATTTCCCTTTCTAACAAGAGAGGGACCTGAGGCTCTTCCCCTCCTCGCGATCGGTAACCGCCTGCCTAATAAATCTTCACCGAGAGGAAACCGAGCGCCAGTACGGGTTCTTGGAGTTTCCGGGTCTGGCAAATATTCATAAGGAAAAAAAAAAGTAATAATTTTCAAGTTTTATTTCGCCAAACAGGAAACTGTATCACGCAACACGACACTAACACCGATCATTGACGAGCCCCGCAGGCGTCTGCACCCTCGCTCCCCTGGCGCTCGGGTCTTGGAGCGACCTCGTCAGCGGGAGCGCGCCCGCTCGGAGGGACAGCGCCGTACACGCGCCCGGGACAGCATCTCCTCTCCGCCGAGGGGACGGCGGGCTTACCCAGGCAGAGCAGCAGGGCCCGAGCCAGGCCCGCGGGACGCGTCTCCATCCTGCGAGTTGCTGCGGGAGGCGAGGTCGGGACTCGGTGCGCACGAGCAGACCGACTGCCCGGAGAGGAGCGGCTGGGCGGAGACCCGAGAGCTGCGTCCGCGGAGCTCCTCTGACACCCGGCCTGCCAGGTGAGTGAACCCCACTGCGCGGCCCGCGGCTTTATAAGTCTGGGGAGGGGCCTGGGATGGGTGCAAAGTCCCCAGAATTTCATAATCTCAGCCCCCGGGGGGAGTGGCGGCCAGGGACTGTCCGGATGTCCTCCTCCCTGTCCAGGCACCTGAGAGCAGTAGCTGTGGAATGCAAACATGTCCTCCTTGCTCCAGGCGCCTCCCCAAACTTTTCCATCACGGCCTCGGGCTAACTTGAAGGTGGGCGCAGGATGGAGGACTGGCTGCCTCTGGGGTCGCCCAAGCGCGGGCCTGGACGGCCCCTTCTAGGCTTGGAGCGCCAGAGTGTGTGTTCCTGGAGGCCTGATCACCCCTGGGTCTCCCCGGGGCTGCGCTTCCTAAACCTGTGAGGAGCTGTCATTGTGGTGCCCTGCTGCGCTCTTGGCCTGGCGGCTGCATGGCCCAGCAAGTCCAGGCCTGGGCCTGCGCCGGGCAGCCAACTGCACCGTGCAACTCAGCTCTCCTGGGTGCCGGTCTTGCTGAGGGCTTTCTCTCCTCTTCTTCCAGAGGCCTGGAGGGCCGAGGTCACGGAGTGACAGACAAATCAGGGTAGAAATGGAGCTGACGGATGCTAACTTTTACCTGCTACTTCTAATCATTCCTAGAGATGAACATCACTGTCCTTAGGCTTCTCTCTCCCTTACCCCAGGGTTCTTTAACATCAGAATCTGTGTTTGGAAAAGAATGTTAATCTCTTTCTGCAGCTAAGCTCTGCACTGTGCTGGCCCTCGGCGAGTTCCCAGGGTGTCCACAAGCCCAGGCCACAGGGAGACGATGGAGGGACAGCCTGGCCTCCCGATTGTGGCCCCGGTGGGCACAGCCCGCAGGGCGGCCCTGGACTGTCAGGGACAGCAAGCAGCACCTTGCTTCCTCTCCCGTGTGAGAGCCGGAGAGAAGAAAGCTGGCGCTGGAGACTGGAAAGATCCAGAGAGCCTGGGAGGATTCATGAGTTTGTTGTATTAGGGACAGGACCGGATGTGCTGGGGTCAGGGACTTTCGACCTACAAACTGGATGTGGAAGGGAAACCGGTCTGAATGAGGTGAGCCCAAATGGATTCCTCATTCTGCCTGTGACCCTAGGGCCTCAGGAGTGACAGGGAGACGCACTCAGGAGCCTCTGCCTCTCCCAGGGCCACGTGCCCGGGAGAGGACTGGGTGGGGTCACACCGATGACAGCCGACAGCCGAAGCGCCTGGCTATCCATGGCATGGGCACGTGGGGGGATCCTCCGCTCTGGGGCTGAGCAGGGCCAGCGTGAAGGATCGTCACGATGAGAAATATCCCTGCGTTCTCTCCAAATTTTCCACAGCAGTGTGCTCAAAGGGCCAATTTTACCTGGTGTGAAGAAACCGCTCCTTTATGGGCCCTATGTTTACTCAATTTTCTAGCCATTGCTTTCCAAGAGTGACTGCACCATGACACATCGGGGAAGATTTGCCCTGCCCCCGCAAAGCACTGCTGGATCCTTTTTTTAAAAAAAATAATTGAGAACAATTTTCATTAATCGTTCATTTAAATACACGTATACATAGCATGAAGTATAATCATAGTTCCCCTTAAAGGAATAACATGTTTGAAGACAGAACTAGTTCTGGAGGAAAATAATCAAGTCATGAAGAATTCTCCAGCTAAGAAATGACTGTTAAGACAGCCAAGTCGGTAATTTTCTGCTGTTTAAGGTGTTAGAAAATCCAAATATCAGCTACAGACAAAATACACGTATATAATATCACATTTACAATATATTGGTCACTCCTGTGATTAGTAAATTGTGTTCATTTTAAGTTGATACTGAATTCATGGCGGCTCTGTGGCCATGACTTTTGAAACGTGATGCATTCCCTTCACCCAGGGCACTCAGGACTGGGGTGGAGGCCGTGGCTCCCCTCAGAAGAACGCCAGGAAACCCCTGCAGGAGCAGAGCTGCACCTGCGCAGACAGCGCCCTCCCCACTGACATCTGTTAGGAGATCTCCCTTTTCAAACTGAAAAGTTTTTACATAATACAAAATATTTTCAGTAGGGACAGGAGTTTAGCTCAAGCGGTACTGCACTTACCTTGGAAGCACAAGGGCCCAAGTTTGATCCCCAGTACCACTAAACCATATATATATATTGAAGTAGTTTATTCATTAGTCTTTTTGAGGACAGCAGAGACAAAGTGGAAAGGGACTGCTTTTCTCTAATGAAGGCATGGTGGGCAGGAGAGTGGCTCAGTATTTTTGGAGAACATACACACAAGCGCACGCGCACACACACACACACACACACATACACACAAAGAGGGAGGGAGGGAGGGAGGGAGAGAGAGAGAGAAAAAGAAATTAAATACCCGGAAAATATGAAGTGTAAAGTGTTTGACCTATATTGTTAAATTTAATATTTAAAACATGAGACCTGAGTATGAATTCTCTTCCATCAGATGCTACTTTTGGAAAAAAAAATTGAATATATTATAAATTTAACCACATGTTCACCAGATGGGGCTTTCTTAGCAAGTTACATTTGAAAGAAAAATGTATGGCTCTTACAGTAATTTTTAGTTATATGAGAAAGTAAAGTCTTACAAAATGAAAGCACAGTATAAATTTCCAGGCAAATTACTGCACAATATATCTCTTCATACCCTTTTGGGGACCATGACTTTTGCCATTCTAACCAAAATCAATTATTTATTGAACGTGTCTATAAAAGCATTGCTATATACATATACAAGTACAACCTTGAAACTAATGGATTTTTTTCTTGTTTTTTCCTTTCCTTTCCTTTCCTTTCCTTTCCTTTCCTTTCCTTTCCTTTCCTTTCCTTTCCTT
>PVIC010028137.1:8365-23420 GCA_004025085.1 Thryonomys swinderianus
TTTTTTTTTTTTTTTTTTTTTTTTTTTTTTTTGAGACAGGGTCTCGCTTTTGTAGTTCAGGCTGGCCCTGAGCTCAGTATGTAGCCCTGACAAGCCTCGAACTAAGCAATCCTGCCTCTGCCTCCAGAGTTCTGGGATTACAGGTGTGAGCCACCACACCCGGCTCAATTAAAGTATTTTTATTAGTATGTTTGTCATACCTCCTCAACAGAAGTTGGTACATATACATAATACATCTAAATTTGCTTTCCCTTCTACTTCCTCCATGGTTGGTCCCTTTCCCTTCTGTGAAAGATCTCCCTTTCTGTTTCCTTTTATCTATCCTCTTATTTTGCTCTTTGTATTTTGGGTCTCTTATATAAGAAAAACCAAGCATTTGTGTCTGTTTTATTTTATTTATTTTGTCTTTAGTTGTGCTTTCATGGCTGTCTCAATGTCTTGAAGGAAGTCAAAACATTTACTACTCATGATCATTTTGACTTTGGGGGAAGAGCCATAACTTTTGGAGCATTATATTTGGCGAGTAAGGTGGATGAGGACACACTGTGATATTTTTGTCAGCCAGTCTTTCTGTTTGGTGGCACTCAATACCATATTCATCAAACTTTTGACAAAGTTACATGAAGCCATAAAAGGGGACTTCCAGAAGTATTTTCCACAATGACAAAAATGGTGGAATAAATGCACTGGAAGCAAGGGAAAGTATTTTGAGAGTGCTTAACTACAATTTGTCTTTTACTGTAATAAGTTGTTTTCAACTCGAAGACTCACTCCATGTAAAATAGCTTGCTTTTCAGGTTTCTAACAGATCCAAACACATGTAGGAAAATTGACAGTAACATGTAGAAGTGTCTAAATCATGAAAAAATCTACACTTCTTCAAATCATTTGAAAATTGAATTATGAAACTGCAGACTCATTTATTTTCCTGAGAAGGAAAAAAGGAATCGTAAAGGTCACAAAACTTTTGTGTCTGGTTTCCTCTCAAGGTCCATACAGAGCATTTCCCCCCCCCACAAAAACAGCGTTTGCTTAGCTCACCTCAATTCACACATGAGGACTCGGATCCAACTTGTAGAGTCACATGCTGGGCTTCTTCCCAATCTACAAAAGAAGACATGGTTAGTCAGTTTACTTCCAACCTTGCTTCTCAATTACATTACTTTTCACATTCCAGTCTCCTGTCTCTTTGTACCTGTCTTGGCTAAGTCTGGTCTTCTTCTCTTTGATTAAAACACATGCCTCCCTGGAAATAGGTTTTCCATTTTTATTTCACCTGTGGGGCCAGTCATGACAGCAACAGGAGAAAGACATTCAGATTGGATAATTTGAAAAGAATTAAAAAAAAAAACTAACATAGATGTATATTTTATGAAACCATAAGGGTTAATGCAAAGGCAGCAGTAGGAGGTAGACTTGTGCCTTCTCTCTAGAAAGGGCAATATGATGTAACTGCTACTGGAGCTCTGAGGCAACAGGAACATCCCTGAAGGGAAGTCTGTATGTGCAGAAGTAACAAATACTCTCTCCTTCTGTCTAGTGTTCATGTTCCTCATTCATCAAAGCTAGGCCAAAGGCACAGACCAAGGGTTAAGTGTGGATTTATTCCTCACAGAACTGCCTCTTGTAATCTAATTACTATTTTGATTTACCAAATATCTGTTGGTTTAGAGATATTAGTACATAAAAGAAAACCCTGAGCTGGGCTGAAGTGTTACAAAAACAATAGACTAGAAATAATTTCTCAGGATACTAGTGTAAAGTACAGAACTATCTGTAAGTCAGTCTTAACTATTCTTTTTTTGTTAACTCATACCACGATGCCAGGATTATGGATTGAGTTAAAACAAGCACTGAATATAAACAGACACAAAGGAAATGATCTACTTACTCATGCAATTTATGTAGCTTTAGGATACATGCATATACACACATACATACATATATATATATAAGTTATTTTAAACTTACATATTCATATATATATATATATATATATATATATTATAGTGCTAAAATGTTAAACTGGACAAATGCTTGGACATTAACCAAAAACTGAGATTTTCATAGGTAAATTGAGTTATACCTTCAGTCTAATCACGTCATTTTCAGTTAATGACGGATTTCTGATAGACATACTTAACTTTATAAACTGAAGTCTTATTTCTGATGTATATTTTAGATCACACATTTATTTAGTACCTTAGGCCAACTGTCAATCCCCCAAGTAGCTAGGAGAAACTGTCCAAGATGAGAATGATTATTTGCAAAGAAGTTATCATTCATTCCAAATTTTGGGGTTGTAGACTGTTTTCAGGTTTGAGTGTGATATAGATTCAATACAGGATTTTAATATATTATGCACACTGCATTAAACACTGTTTTTGATAGATTAAAGAATCTGAATAGTAGAGCCTCTTAGATAATACACTAGGCCAGCTAGATAATCTTCTCTTCACCTGTGTTTGGCTCCAATATGGCAGCATTGCTCTCTCCCAAAATCACAAACCAATATCCACTAAGGATAGTACTTCCTTAGAGGGATATCTGAAATTCAACAACATAATGTTTGTAGCAACTATTCTACTATGATTAGAGATCTGAGTGATTAAAAACTTTCCAAATTAATGCTCCTTTATTTTCACAGGGAATATTTTGCACTTCCTACCAAGAAGCTGGCAGGAATCTCCAAGGTCATGATGCCCTTGATAAAGGATTAAGGTCTCTCAGATTGAAGTCATCATCATGACTGTAGGCAAAGCATTGAGACAAGATAACAAGTGTCCTAGGGCTGGGGATTTAGCTCAAGTGATACCACACCAACCTTGGACACACAAGGGCCTGAGTTTGATCTCCCCAAAAAGATAACAAGTGTACTGTTGTATCTTTCAGAATGAAGTAAACATTTCCTGTTGTTTCATGTTTTCTTGGCTTGTGGAAAAGAAAATACATTTGCTATATAATAGCAGAAAATCACAGAAACTATTTGTCCTAATAATAGTTACTCATTTTTTTTTTTTTTTGAGACAGGGTCTCGCTTTGTAGTTCAGGCTGGCCCTGAGCTCACTATGTAGCCCAGGCAAGCCTCGAACTCAGCAATCCTCCTGCCTCTGCCTCCCAAGTGCTGGGATTACAAGCGTGAGCCACCATGCCCGGCACTGTGGTATGTGGTATGTAGTATTGATTGCTGGTGGGTGAGTCACCATGCCCAGCTTTGTATGTGGTTACCGGGGATCAAACTCAGGACCTTGCGCTTGCGAGGCAGGCACCGGAACCACTGAGCTAACCCTCCAGCCCTAGAGTTACATTTGAAATAACTAATATTTTTTCTAATCACATTTTAATACATGTACTATATTCTACCTTAATTCCCTAAAACAAATTTGTCTTTAATTATGTTTATCTTTGATTCTGGTTTGTTAAGGGTCTTTTACTAATGACTATATTCTTAAATTTCATCCTTAACCTACAAAGTTCAAGCACTTAAAAACTGAGTATATTGGTACATTTTACATACACATTATCATCACATACAACATTAAAATTAGTGTCTGTACATGATATATCTTGATTCTTATTTTTTCCCATTCTCTTGCCCTTCATACCACCTGTAACCCCCTAATACAGAAGCGTTTTACTATCAAATTTACTATCAAATTACTATTTTGTTTTACTATCAAATTTTTCTTTCTCCTTTCTTTCCCCTTACCCCCTTTCCCTTTGAACATTTCCTTTTTATTTCACAATTTCTATAAAACTCAGGCACTTTTTAAGAACGTTGCTGCTATACTCACTGAATGCCTTGGTGAAAGGAATATTCTTGGAGGGCATACATTATATGTGAGAGAAACCAATGGTCAGCCCACTCAAAATCATCTGCATACCTCACTCTACAATATGCCATGGGATTTCAGACATCTCAGCTTCATTCATCAGAGGTCACCTCTGAGAATCAGGTTCCCTAAGAGCTCGCATCCTGGATCCATAGATGTAAACTTAGCCACATGGAAAAGTCCATTCTTCCTTTCCAGACAATTTTCTTCTATTCACACTCACTTGTTTTATTCTTATATAAACAAGCAGTTTTATAATTCTTTTTGGTAAATAAGCCTTGTCTTCTGAAGCTTGACTTTATAATTGGGCCCTATGGTATGGTATAGCATGTGGAAAACTAGTTGTTATAAAGGACGAATCAAGCAGCCCCAGAGTCAAGAATTCATATGGGATAGGTCAGCTTCATTAGACAGGGGACGGTAGGTCACTTTTGATGGTGCAAATATCGTGGTTTAATTTTACTCTCAGCATATATTTAGTCATTACTTTTACTAATTGTTGGATGTCTTTATTCCCAAGAAATCTTTTTTATTTTTCATATCATGAGATAAATTAATGCATGTTACTTCAGATTTTTTAAGTAATTTATTTTGCTACTTCAGTACAGACAATACAGAACACAAGAGAGTATTTTAAAGAGGCCCTGGAAATTTTTGATTTTCTACTGTTTTCTGAAATTAATAATTTAAAGATATGAATATATCACATTCTGTTTATATTTGAAATGTATTTATTAATGGATTGCCTGTTTTTTACCCATTCCTTATAAAATTTGGTCCACTAAATGACTTTTACCACTGTCATTAATTTAATAATTGGTTATCTCAATTATATAATATGTTATTTTCTAATGTCAGATAAAGTACCTAGCTCCTGACTTTCCTTTTAGAAAATATTTTATATAAAGCCACTCCATGCCAACATACTTTATAAACCAAAGTTCAATTGTAGGTTCATTAATGCTGTAGCTATTTAACCAGAAAATTCTAAGATCCAGACAGTTGTGTATTTGCAAACTCTTCAACTAGGGTAGAAGAGCAGGCTACAAGCTAAGATTTCAGACAAGACTCCCAGAACATTAATGCAGAACTGAATCCCAAGGAAAGTTGGTACTTTTATCACAATAAGGAAGCTGAAAATTGAAGATTTTCAGATTTAACTCTTGGCAACAGGAACATGAGATGTGATCTGTGGAACACAAAGTTGGTAATGATGTTAGCTTCTCTGTAGTCACGTCATATGGTCTGAGCAGTGTTTCTTCCCACCCCACTTTGTTACAAAATAAAATCTCAGGGAGTTCATGGGCTGGCCGAACCTATATAAAATCCAGACTTTAAATATAAGATTTATCATCTAAATACCTGTCGTAAATAGGGAAAACTGGAAAGAAATGGAATCATGTTTTAAACCGATCTACTGTGCTTAATGTAAACAGAAAAAGGTTCATCATGTGTTGAGGTACTAGCAATAAATAATAATGAAGACAGTAAATTTTTTGGTAAATTATGATACAATAATATTTATAAACTTATATCAGGCCCTAAAATAAATCAAATGACATTTTAAATTTTACTTTTTATGTTGAAATTATTCTTACAATCATCCATAGATTCAAAGAAATGCCAGAAAGAAAAAATTTTTTTTTGAGGCAGGGTCTTGCTTTGTAGTTCAGGCTGGCCCTGAGCTCACTATGTAGTCCAGGCAAGCCTTGAACTCAGCAATCCTCCTGTCTCTGCCTCCCCAGTGCTGGGATTACAGGCGTGAGCCACCACGTCCGGCACTGTGGTATGTGGTATTGATTGCTGGTGGGCGTGAGTCTCCACGCCCAACATTGTATGTGGTCACTGGGGATCGAACTCAGGACCTTGTGCTTGCCAAGCAGGCACCGGAACCACTGAGCTAACCCTCTGGCCCCATGTTACAGCTTTTTGGAAATATTATCTATTGTAAAACATTCACTGTACGAATGGCCATGTAAAAATAACATCTGTATTTCGTTTCAAAGTTGTTTACCATCTAGTCTTGTCTCATGCACAACTTCTCCAAATGTATTGACTTCATTTTTAAAAGAGCTGCTGACAATTTTCTGAAGACTTTGAAAAGCATTTTAGTCAAACATAATTCTAGGATTGTATATGACTTCCTTGTTTATTTTATCTGTCTTCTATTGGCAGAGTATTTTTGTTTCAATTGTTAACTTCAGAAATACCATGCTTTGGAAAAATGATTTGCATCAAAGAAGGCTCTTTAGCTGTTAAACCTTCATCTGTCCTGTTACTTACTTGTCTCCTTACATCATGTTTTTTTTCTGAAATCAGGGCCTTTTGAAATTGGAATCATTGTAACACCACACAGAGTAAAGAATTGAAAAAATGTCAATTTGTTTCTCCAGCCATTAATTCTATTTGTATAATAAGTAAAGCACTTATTTACTTCTCCTAAAGACTACTTACAAATTTAGATCTATGGGATTATTAATTTCTCTCTGTAATCCTTGTGAAGTTGCTGAAAATAAAGTTCTCTGAGGATTTGAGTTGTGAGCAAGTTCCATATCAATGTACTTGTATCTCTGCGTGTAAGTGCTTATCAGAGCAGAATATACAAAGTCCCAAAAAGTCTTGAAAAATTACTTTCTCTTATGTTATAATACAATAATCAAGCTATAAACATATTTTAATTATGTTTTCCAAGAAAAAACTGAGAACATTCCTTTTACATATATTCCCACTTGAAAAATTTCAATAAATACTGCCATTAGAAGAAAAATTATGACTTATGATGACTATGCTAAAAACTATGGTAATTGTGTCAGGAAACCAAACCCATCAAAACTTTTTAAAAAAGAGCTGAAACACAGAGTAAGAGTGTAAGTCATTCCTTTAGAAGACATTATAAGACAGATTTCATTGTCATCTATTAATCATTTATAATAAAAGCACAAGCATTATAAAATATGTATTAAACACCATTAGGTAATGTTGCTATTACCATTTCTTTTGAATACATGATTAAGTCTTAAGAAGATTTACAAGCTCTATTACTTTTTTTCCCCAATGTGTTTCTAATAAAATCTAGTATTTGCTTTGTTGATATATCTGGACAAATGTTTAGAAAGATCCAACACTAGAGAGGGATGAGAAGGACGATTGAACATGGATGCTCTAACCAAATATTTTTGAATTGACACCCAATTCAAAGATAGAAATTTGCTGTTGAATTCTTTAGAAGGTTTTTGTTTTCACTGCTTATTTTTATTCAAAGATGTACAGTTGAGAAATGACTTAAAACAATTACACTTGCTGCTTTCAAATTTCAGCTTGCTGACTAACAACCAAATACACTTCTAATATGAAATACAACACATAGGTATTCTTGAATTACCAAATATCAATTTCACCTTTGCTAGCTAAAAGATATTTTCAAAATGTCTGATTCATTATGATCTTGGGTTTTCTACAAGTAAAATTAAATGTTGTTCTATACAAAGTAAAAAAAAAAATATTTGCATGAAATGAATGTTATTCTGTAATCTTAGATTGTCCACTAAAATCCTCATGAGTGTGGAAGTTCATTGAATTATAGGAGTAATATACTCATTAGTGGATCTGTCCACTGATTATGTTAGTTGCTAAACGTACTGTTAAAAGTCAGGGTGTATTTAGAAGAGGGAGGACACTCAGCATATTTGGAAGGGTAGATCTCCCTCTTCTGTGCTCTTTGTTTTCTGTTCCATGGATGCTATGCAACAAGCACCTTTCTTGTTAGGTCCTTATGTGTTTTTATCTTGGAGCCAGTTAACTGTGGATTGAATCCTCCAAAAACTATGAGAAAATGGTTCTTCCTTGAAGTCATGAATGTTGAGTACTTTATCCCAATGATTAGAATATGACTAAGATAATAAGTATATTTTTATTTACATACTCAGTAAGATTCCCAGTATTATTATCCCTTTCATTCTGATAGTCTTTTCTGAATGGTTTTCTTTTTTCATTCCTGTAATGTTACTATTTCTTACAATTTTAATTTAAGCCTGTCCCTTATTCATTGTGTATTTTCTTCCAGATTTACTTTTGTGATTTTTGTTGTCAGTAAAGGCCAAAATATTATCCTGTCTCTCCCCCAAACCACCTCTCTCCTGACCTAAGTTTCCATCTAGTTTTTGTCCTTGGATGTCATAAGGTATTTAAAAACTGGTATCTCCTACAACATAACGTAGACCAAGCCCTCTTTGTCTAAAGAATATACTTCATACTGAATCAACATTTCCTTTTTCATTTAAATAAACACACTATTACTTTTTGATCAAACATGATAGGGATCCTCATATTAGCTGTTATCATGATCTTTTTAACAATAGCAGTTTTGACAAATCATTTCCTTCTTTTCCCATTGTACCTATGTTCAAGGTTTATATAAATAATACATACTTTTTACCTTCCCACTACATGGGCAAGTATGATAATGAAGATTGATCCTGTGCTTTTATTTACTTTTGAATTACTTTAGTGAACTATAATCTGAAAAAAAATAAGAAACAACAGATAACACACATGAATGAACTATGTAACATCTTCATAGTCTTGTTTCAAACAAAACAAATGTTTGATGTTCTTAACATTAGTATGCAGAGAGCTAACTGTATTTTATTCATAGGATTTTACATTTAAAAGACTACCATTTATTTTTAAATGAATTTTATTTTGTAAATTAACATACTCTCCATTTATAATGTCGTATTTCTCAGAAATACACTTCACAAAATATCTGTATAATAACATTTTTAAGCACATATTGGATTGAAGAAATCTTTCAAAAGATTAAAAATAATTATTATTTTTAAATCACTGTATTCAAAATATTACTCTGAAATATTGTATTCTTAAGTAAAACAAAAATTTTAAGTGACTATACAGTTCCAAGTGCTTGGTTTGCCTTTATGAAACTGATATTTCTTTCCATGTACTAGTTTTCCAAAAGGCACTAAAAAAAAACATAAATGAAAACAGAAAAGTCTAGCAACTTTCCTCTAAAAAGACTGTCATCCATAGTGGAAGCTCAACAATTTCAAAAGGAAGATATTAATTTGAGCTGTAGAAACTTGAGTGGTTAGCTGGCATAGTTATGAGTTAAGTTTGAATTTCTTTCTTCTTCTTTTTTTTTTTTTTTTTGAGAGGGTCTCACTTTGTAGTTCAGGCTGGCCCTGAGCTCACTATGTAGCCCAGGTAAGCCTCGAACTCAGCAGTCCTACTGCCTCTGCCTCCTGAGTGCTGGGATTACAGGCAGGAGCCACCAAACCTGGCATTGTATGTGGTACTGACTGCTGGTGGGCATGAGTCACTAGACCCAGTGTTGTTTTGTGTGGTTAACAGGGATTGAACTCAGAACCTTGAGCTTGCTAGGCAGGCACTGGAACTGCTGAGCAAAATCTCCAGCCCTGAATTGCTACTTCTTATCCAAAGCTGTTGTCTCTAAGAGTGCATCTTCAGATTTCTAGCTTCACTCACATCGAGACTATCCAAACCTTTTAATTAGAATCAATATTAATCCAAGGGATACAAGTGGCATAAAGACACCCATAAAATGCATTGGAACATATCCTGGAAAATTTTACATCTGCTATTTCTAAAATTGATATATAGCTGATTCTATTTCAAATTTAGATAGATGCTATAAGGACATGACAAACTTGTAGGATAACCTATACATTGTTAAGTAAAACCTAAGAAAATATTGATGAAAAATGTTAAACTTTGTAGTATAAATTCCTTGAAGCTTAGGGGGAACAGAAAGAGAGACAGCAAGAGAGAGAGAAAAAGATAACAGTTAAATATTCTTTTAGGAAATAGTTTTATTTTTCAGTTCAATATTACTATACTTAAAATGATATAATTCTCATTTTCTTTATATAAATTTAAGGATTCTCTTTATTTTATTTCTATTTTCTTAAAAAAATCAAATAATGTTTATATTGATCTATCTGTATATATTCCAGTAGTGGGATACAGAGTAGACAAATAAAATTTCTAGCCACACAAAATTGGACTTCAGTGGTGCAAAAAGCAATAAAGATAAGTAAAACGGGGCAGTTTCTCTGTTGCCAATAAATGCTGTCTATAAATTGGTATCCATCTAGCCACTAAAGGTTTCTGTGAATTTCCCATACTAAGTTTAGAATACTTTGTATATTTTCACTGAATTTCCTTGCTCCTTGATTTTTTACTTTATTCTTTTCCTTTATGTTTCCTGCTCTCAACTGTGATTCTTAACTCCCAGCACCCTGCCCTTCTCCAACAATTTCTCTCTCTAAGTGATTTGTGTTCTACTGGCAGTTCTGTGCTACAGAAAGTGATATATCCTGATGAAGCCATTAAGCACTGTACTACAGACATTAAGAGGATGATACAGGCATGATTTCAATCATGCAAAAGGAAACTATCCTTGCTCTAAATAGGAAAAACATCAGAGAGCTTAACCCACTCTACATTTTTATTTCATTAGATTCAAATCTTGGGATGTCAGAACAAATTAACACTTTCCCCCCACAAGGCAATCACCATAAGTACCATCATCATCAGGTTCATAGTGCGCACCCACAGGGAGCAGGGTCAGTCTGAGAATATGCAGCACATTTAAAGAACTTAGGCTGAAATAGAGGAGAAATGGGCTAATAATGTAGGAAATATACTAAAAAAATGTTTGATCTTTTATCCTGGGATTTCTGGAAAATTTTCCTGAATACTGTTATAAAAATCATGATATTTTTACCAGGCTCTGCTAAATCCTCAAATTATTCCCAAGTATCTGTTTTATCCCACATAATTTATTGCATTATGCAAATGTTCTTATGATAGATGTGTAAAGTGTTTTACAAAGTAATCTTAACATAGCTTATGTAATTTAGGTATTTTAATAAATGGGAGAAAATGACTATGAGGAAATGTGCTTACCAAATTCAAAATTAGGATCATCTGTCTAATTGTGAAGGTTACATTTTCTTTAACTGAAATACCTTGAATTGATCTGGTGTCTTACACATTTATAATTCTGTGTATGTGATGTCAAATTAAGCTCCATAAAGTATACAATTGTTCAATAAAATTATTAATAAATTATGCCAAACAAACCACAGGTTTTTGTTCTTCAGGAAGTTAAGCCTGATGGGGAAAGCATACAAATTACTCCAAATTATTCTAATTTTTTAACAAGTTTCATTTTACCAAAAACTATACTACTTCTCATAGAAATTTTGAGAAATTAATTATATTTTTTAAACATGAAAACAAAAGTTGAATATCTAAAATTAAAATCCTATTAAAAGGTAAAACTCATATTCTTAATGACAACATAAATTAGTTAAAACTAAGATTATTTTAAACGCATGTCTAATTTCTATGAAAAGTATGGAATATACTTCAATCTTTTATTGGAAATCTAGGTTCATAATTAATAGCACCAATTACTTAACTGAACAATATTAACATGAAGACCCTAAAGCCTGTGGAACTGTGAGAAGCCATTTGCTTTGATATAAAATCGCAGCGAACTATTCAGCTTTAAGGATCTTCTGGCTGTCTTTTCTTAGGTAATTTCTCCATCTCTCCTTTTAAATGAAAAGCTTTTAGTTTCTAATGTTTTAGTTTTCAATGCCATTTTAGCATTTCTCTATTTCCAAGTCCTCCATTTGTAATTATTATACATTAATGTGATCTGAAAAAGCAGAAACAAATTTTATTACAATTAAATGTAATCTAAGGGCATCTAGGTCTGATTTAAGAATTATAGGTTCTTTTCTTTAAATTGTATAGAAAGTTGTGAAATTGTCTTGAAATAATTATAGAGAAAAAGAGAGAGAGAAAGACAGAGATCTATCACTAATGGAATTATATTAATACAAATTAAATACTTAAAAGCACGTAAAATACAATATAATAATTAAAAAACAGTACTTAGAACTGAGATAACACCTGGTAAGTTGTTATCTATTCAACATGTCCTGATATTTAATTTTTGAAATTATTATCTTGACTTTTTAAAGTTGAGTAATACCGAGATGTTGATGATTTATTTTCATGTATCTTCAATAATAAATTCAGTGGATTCTTTCACTAAAGAACTTGATGATATTTGGGTAAAAAGAAACTACACATGTAAAAAATTGAATAGAAATATAGAATAATGCTATGAGGAGTTGGTGTTTTGAACAACTGAAGCCCATGTCCTAATGGCATCTGGTTCCCTTGGCAGCCTGGGTGAAACACAGACCTGTATGCGCCAGTCCATACCCACTGTGTCAATATCTGCACTTCTGTCAGCTCTCCTGGGGCCCATTTGAACATTAACATTCAAGATGTATTTCTAGGGCTGGAGATTTAGCTCAGTGGTTCCAGCGCCTGCCTCACAAGTGCAAGGTCCTGAGTTCGATCGCTGGTAACCACATACAATGCTGGGCATGGTGAGTCACGCGCACCAGCAATCAATACTACATACCACAGTGCCAGGTGTGGTGGCTCACGCCTGTCATCCCAGCACTCAGGAGGCAGAGACAGGAGGATTGCCGAGTTCCAGGCTTGCCTGGGCTACATAGTGAGCTCAGGCCGGCCTGAACTACAAAGCGAGACCCTGTCTCAAAAAAAAAAAAAAAAAAAAAAAAAGATGCATTTCTATTTTAGAACTCTATTGATTTCAATTATGAATACTGTTCAACTGCTTGAAAAAATGCTGTGCAAACCCAAAGGAAACATACAAAGGATTATGTATCGTAAGAGACTCTTGTTCTTTAAATGCAGATGATGCTATGTATCTATACACAGGAAATAAACACTAAGGAGATGCTTGGAGGTAGGAAAGGCCAAATGGTCCCTCAGCTAGCTATAAATTCCCAATACTACGTTTGAACTCTTTCTTTGAAGGATATTATTCTTTAGCATCAAAATTTACCCAAATGAAATACCATTTCATCTCTAAATTCTAGAGAAACCCAAAGCAAAAGTCTTATCTCAATCATTTCTTTGATGCTGATATTCCTTATTATTCTTTGGCAAGTATGCAAAACAATATACTACTATATGTATTGAATCTTATAAAGCAGATTAGAAATTGTGTTACTTTCTCATGACTGTAATAAATACTTGAGAAATCCAATTTATAAAGAGCAAAGTTTTACTTTGACTCACAGTCTTGAAAGGGTAGTCCATGTCCAACTGGAGCTATGGTAAGGCAGAACACACCTTGATGGTGTGCAAAGCAGACAAAACCACGTACCACATAGTCAGAAAGCAAAATAGAGAAAGAAAACGTTCATGGACAGATACAAATTCTCAGTCAAGGAAAAGATGAACTCTTACAAGTCCTCAACTTCTAATGTTCACACCATTTCTTAGGATCACCTTGCTCACTGCCTAGATTTTTAACACATGGACCTTTGGGGAACATTCAAAATAATTTACTATAAAAAAATCCTTCATAGGAGAAGCAATTGTGTAAAATTCTTTAATCTCTGTCAACATATATAGTGTGGTGTCAGTCCACAGAGGCATGAATGAAAGTGAGAAACAGCATATCTCACAAGGGACAGCACGACAGACTGACATATCGAACTGGAAGTTTACCATGAAGGAAGCTGGTTTTAGTAGTTCTCTGTTTTAGTGGTTCTAGGCATGTCCTTGTACTTCTCATCTCGCATGTTTTATAGTACTTTGGTGATGTGACAAGAGTGTCACAAAGAGATTACATAGCTGTTAATTCAGTTGGGCATTATGAAAGATTCCAGGACTAAGTATAATCCTGATGTTCCTAGTATCGACCTCTTTATCTTTTGATCCATCTCCTAGTGAACTCTGCTTAGCTGGAAATTCTGAGTTCTTTGACATCAGATATGTGCATTAATGTTGTTTGACAAAGTAACATTATTCTTGAAATTAGATTGGGAAAATATTGGAGTGAATCTCAGGCAGTCCGTCTGGAATCCTAGTAGAGCTGTGCTTTTTAATTTTTTTTAATTTTTAAAAATTGATTTTATTGGTGTATTTTATACATATACTATGACCACATTCAACATTGAGTATTTGCACCTATACCTAACACATCATGATTGTCATTTTTCCTTTTCCCCTGACCTGCCCCTATATACATGAGATTTTTTCCCCCAGTTTTTGTTTTTTATTTATTTATTTATTTTTTTGAGACATGGTCTCTTGTAATTCAGGCTGGCCCTCAGCTCGCTATGTAGCCCAGGCAAGTCTCGAACTCAGCAATCCTCCTGCCTCTGCCCCCCGAGTGCTGGGATTACAGGTGTGAGCCACCACACCCGGCCAGTTTTTGTTTTTTAATCAAGATTTTTCTTTCCCTTCTTTTCTTTCCCTAGCCTCTTTTCCATTTTCCCTAAGTGTTCCAAGAGCTATGCTTTTGTAAAAGGGAAAGAGACAGGTAGATGCTAAGGAGGCTAACCTTACAAAGCATCAAATAAATTCAAGCAGAAGAGAACAAGAGCAATAGGATGAAGGCTATCTTTTGTAGTAGCAAAATCTCATGTGACTATAGCCCTATTACCCAGTGGAGATAAGAAAGTGCTTACAAGTGCTGCCTCTAGAAATAACAACTCAATACATTTGGAAATTTTTAATTAAATCTAGTTTGACTCCATTGTTCACATCTAATTGTGTTTTAATAGAATTAGTGAAATTTTCAACTTGAATAACTACATGATGTAAGGAGTTAGATCCCAAATTTAACGGCATTCCTGGTTGGGAAAATTCTATAAGATATAATAAAAGGGCACATGAGGATCACTTTGGAAGCATATAAAAACAAAAACAACTAAACCCCATCTCTCATTTATTCTGATTTAGTAGGTCCAATACAAGATGAAAATGTGAATTTTTGATCAGAACACTGCCTTACTAAAGTGGAGAAATATTATTCTCCCCAGATCTTTCTTACAAGACAGTGTATTTTAGCTGCTAATCAGTGCTTTAAGAATCAGGTTGGTAAATTTTTCCTGTTTAAAATATTTTCTAGTTGTCCCTTATTAGATAGAATAGCAAAGAAACTATAATACTTATATAATCACACTCTGTTGATGTGTATTTAAAAGCAGTCATCTTCTAGCGAAGGTGGCCAGATATGCCAGTCACCCAGTTTAAGGCATTTGTTCTAGCAATGTGTCCCCTGTCACCCTTGAAAGTATACAAGTGTGAACAATGAGTTCTGTGGTCATCTAATC
>PVIC010028138.1:0-10275 GCA_004025085.1 Thryonomys swinderianus
CAAATATTGCTTTCTTTTTTCTGGTCTCTCAAATGCTGTCTTTGTACACGTGCCATCTTTCACTCTACTGCCTTATTCATTTTCATAGGCTACTTGGCCTCTACAAATGATTTTGGAGAAATATCCACAGAATTGTAGTCATTAGTTTTTTTTAATTCAAGGTTATGAATAGTACAAAAGATAAGTTTTCTTTAGAAGTTTTAAAGAAGCATACTACAGAATAAAATATAGTTTCAGCAGTTTGTGTGCTGTGTTTACCTATGAATTTTGAAGTCTGTACCATAGTTTACATACAGGGACACACACACATATATATATAGTGGTACAAATAATGTATATAGAAAAATATATGTCTGTGTAGTATGATAAAAAAATTATGAGTGTCACAGATTTAAGTTTGTTATATGAATTTAGTTTTACTTGTAGGTAAGTGAAATGCACCTAAATTGATTCTAAAATTAATACAGTCTGATGTAAGTAACAGCTCTTCAATTTTAGTAGTATTTGTATCTAGGAGGTAGGATGATTTCTACCTTTTTTCCTATTAGGTTTGTGGCCTTCCCTATAAAATTGAAAGATATTTATCAAAGTCATTCTTATGCACCATGGCTTGTCTGAAATACATAAGCCTTGTATACTCGATCCAGGTTGGTGAGGCACAATTGTGCATGGATTAATTTACAGAGATGTCGAGGAAATCTAATAAAGTAGTGGGAATCACTCCACAAGGAACAATGGTAGTATAGTGTGGGGGGTCACTATCAACATCGCATAGAGTGAGGGGAATTAAGATGTCATTACAAATAGCGCATAAAAGGAGCAAAATAAAGGGACAAAAGTATGTTGCTGTTGAAGACATCCGTCCTACAATGGGGATGGCCCTGGTAAAAGGTAACTCCTTTCCTTTGATGTCGTTCTCGTGACTATATTTAGTTGGATTCTTTAGATCCAAAAGGAGTCCAGAGAAGAAAAGCAGTAAACAAGGGTTAACCTCTGCACAGAACAAGGAACATCAACAAAGATGAAAAAGGTCTTCTATATTCTAATCCAATTTCAATATGTGAAATGATGCAAAGGCCAAAAGTTCTCTTGAGCTAAAATATTTACATGATTCACCGAACTGCAGGGAAGATACACAAAGGCAATATTTCGGCAGGAGATTTTTAATATACTTTTCTTGGTAATTGACAAATGAAGCAGAAGAAAGTCACTTAATTTACAAAAGATATTAATAATGCAACTAACTGGTTGGACTGGCTGGGTAAGAGAATACTTCATGCAACCACAGCAGAATCAGAGCACTGGTGAGAACAGACCCTTAGCGAGGTATGAGGCAAAACTTGCCACGTGACCAAGATTTGGTGTCACGTGCAAGGCATTCTGGGTGTGCCATAAATCAAATGAGTGATCAACTACTACAAGAAAGAATGCAACAAGAGTACCACAGTTCCCAGCGAGAGCGGGAAGAAAGCAATACTAAGTCAAGTCGTGGTGCCAAAGGACGGAAGGGCAGTGGCACCTCCACACTCAGGTTGCTGACAGAGGCTTTTTAATGTTTGTTTGTCCAATTTTAGGTCAGGGACACGTTTCCTTCTCTCTCGCTGAGCACTCTAATGTTATGAGCATTTCAGTTATGTATGTGAAATTATAACCTAAACCACAGACCCTTTAACCTGTACTTTATAGTAATACACAGAGAACTTAAGCAAAAATGAGGCTAAATAGCATTTGAAGGTTGTCTAAATAAGAATCCAAATAAATCCAAAGGGGGAAAAAATGTGCCATTTTCCAAAGGAGAAACTTTGTCTTACAGCAGCTTAGTTTGCACGTTTTGTAAATAATCTTTCGGATCTGATACTGAGGGACAATAGTAGAAATTCATCGATGGCTGGTTTGTTGCATCATGAGCTGAGCGACTGTAGTCTGTGCATGGTTAAATGTGCGATCATCCCTTAGCTGTTTCAGGAGATTAATACTAGAACTGGCTCAGCATCTCATTCCTTACCTGTGGATACTTGTCCAGCAGGAAGATAAAGTTCTAATGGATTCTTATTACTAACCAGAGGCGATGGCTTTCTCTTCCACGGTGTTGTGAATATCCTAACATTTTCCAGTGAATAACCAGAGCCAAATGTAAGACCTGGAATATAATATAGATGAAGCAAAAAAGTAAACGACGAGGCAAAGTACAGGTAGATTTTTTTAAGATAAAAATTATTCAATATAATTCTTTTCCTGTGGATAGTGACCTACTGAGAGACTATTTCAAATTACTATTTCATAGAATCATAGGCTTTAAAGCTACATTGCAAGTTGAATAAAGATCTCTCGCAAATCTCAGGTCTCAGGCAGGTGATGCATTGATGTGCCCAGTTCACAGGCTGATGAATCACATTTTCCAAGGTTACAGAGCAGAAAATCAGGACGAAATCCAGACGTCTAGATCCCTCCTGTGTGGATGTTTGTATGTTCTTCTGGGAATACATGGCGTTATGTGATGCGTTTCACTTACTTCATTCATTCATCTGCCTATCGATACATAACCTAGTGAATGATGGCGTCACGTGACAGGGAAACGCTGTGGGGATGTCACAGTGCTGAGGTGGCCAGAAAGCTGATGGCACTTCAGAAATATAATCGATTATGTTTTACTTGATTGTATAGCTCTGCACTATTAGTTAAGGGTCAATACAGACCCAGCCAGGAGCAATGGTGTGGTTAGGAGCAGGGGACAGGCCAGACGCAGTGTGCCCGACCACAGGCCGCAGTTCAGGTGTGTCAGCCCTGGGTGGTGCTACACAGCTACACAGGACGGGCTGCTGGAGGACCACAACAGGAAATGAAGAGGAAAAACGCCAAACTTTTCAGTAAGAAAAAAAAATCTTTTTTTTCTTTCAGATGACTCCTGTTTTATTTATGGTAGAAGGGAAGTTGAAAGGAAGCGTTATTAGGGATATGAATAAAATAGGGAGTACGATATAATAACATTTTTATGCAATGGGGACAGGAAAAAAGTTCAGTCAAGTAAATCTCTAAAATGAAAAGGATAATTAAACATGGGGGCTAGAAATTGGAGCACTGTCATAATATATATATATATATATATATATATATATATATATATATATATATATATATATATATATATATAACACATCATCATTATGATGCAGGATACAACTGTTCATATCTCTATAGAAGGAGAACGGAAGGCTCCGTGGCACTGAGAGTATCTGTTTATGCTGAACACAAAACTGGAATCGTCTCAGCTTGCTGAGAGTCACTAGAAACAACTAAAATAACAAGAAGTATCCTCCCAAAGAGATTATTCTTCAGGCAAAGTAAATCACCAAATTCACACAAAGAGATTATGTGTGGCCAGCTAAGTGGCAAGTACTGAAGAAAATAGTACCTATTATCATTATCTCTTTTATGTGTCCTGTGTTATTATCATGGAACCCTTACAAACAAATATCCCACAGGAAGCTGAAACTGAACACCTGAATACCTGACAGTCATTATTATAAAAGTATGGTTGAAAACACAAGATCAGGCAAGATCCTTATGGAATTTTGTGCTTTGGCTGTTTCTGTTGAAAGTAAACTGAGTTTTATGCAACTTCAGCATCGTAAGTTAGGTAAGTAAACACTAGAACCTGCTCACTGTCAACAGGATGCACTGACAGGAATGTCGTAGTAGAACAGCTAAGTTTGTGCCAATGTCTGAACGAATAAATCACAAGCTTCAAAGCATTTTCTAAGTAGCAAAGTAGGCTGGCTTTAGGCCAAATTTGGAAATATGCAAAATGTTCTTCAGCTGCTGCCTTTTCAAACCCACCGCAGAGACGAGAGAAGGAAGGATTATAGAATATGACCTGAATAGTCCTTAAGGACTTTTAAGCCTTAGGCATTTCATGGCACATTCTATTCTCTCCATCATATATTTTCATAAAAGTAAAATGAAGTTAAATGAATATTTGAGACTGACTTGAAAGAAAAAAGGAAATCACAAAAGTAAAACATGACATTAGAGAAGCATAGGAAATTTTACAGGGGATTTGACTTTTGCAGGGAGGGCTGATGATGGATTTTGGTGCATAAATCTGGAGTTTTAGGAACAGTGGCTGACAGACTGATATCTTCTCTGACGACAGGCTTTACAGGGCATTGCTCAAACCTAATAATTTGACTACCTTAAGACATAATGTTAAAATATAATGCTATAAAAATACCCAACCTACATATTTGCTTTCCATGATTAGACACACACAGCTCTTCTTGTGTCCTTAAGGGAAAACTTATCACAAACATCGCCATCATACTAGTCATATGCATGTAGCCATACTCACACGAGACCATGGCCTGGGTTTTCTTTTAGTAGTTTTCCGATCACTAGCTCATTTAATTTAATAGTGGCTTTAGGGCATATGCAGTATTTATCTCCTTTTCTTATAGATGAGGAATCCAAGATATGAAATGTCTCAAAACTCCTAATTTCATACAGGAATTGTTTTGCATTTACTTGACTATCATTATCATGCACTGAAATTATTTTAGAGCTATTCCAGTTATCCAGGACAGAGCACCTTTTCTTGCAGGTGGCCATAAAGGTTGCATCTGAGTGCAGGAAAGGCCACGCCAGAAAGGCCACGCCGGAAAGGCCACGCCAGAAAGGCCACGCCGGAAGAGTGAGCCCAACCTTCTCTGACGATGTCAGTCACAGCTGACTCCTGCTGTCTGATCTGCTAGGAGCCCGGACTGCAGGAGCACTTCTTTGAGGTATAAGAAAGGTAACGGAAAGACCCGTTCACTCATCATCACTACGATGTAGGATATAACTTCATCTGCTATTTGATCAACTCCATGAATCCAGTGAAAAATAGCATTGGGTGGCGTCTAAACCGGCACGTTCATTGACACTTCGATTTGAAATAATCTACATATACTTGCTGAGCTCTGCCAACCACTAGTAAAAAAATCACTAGTTTTTTTTGTTTTTGTTTTTGTTTTTTGTTTTTTCCAGTACCGGTGCTCAAACTCAGGCCCTTGTGTGTTCAAGGATGGCGCGGAACCACTTGAGCTAAATCCCCAGCCCTGCCCTGTCCATTTTAACTAAGCACTTATCACACACTGACACATTCACTTTGACAGTTCAAAGGACAGCTGCACCAGAACAAATACATTTTTCCTTCTTCATAATTTCATGGACGGGTGACTTGTTATTACCATAGATCTCAGCGAATTCAGAAAATAATTTTTCCTTGCTCACCAAGTTGAAAACTTTCGCCTTTTTGTCTACTTAATGTGAGCACTTTCATTTATTCCATTGCGCACATGTAAGTTGTCGATATCACTAGTTTTGCTTTTTGAAGCCGTGACTAAGGACGGCCCAGTTCACCTGAATAGGGCACGCACCACGGTGACATTTTCCCTGCTAACTTGCCTGGCTGCTACGTGGAGACAGTGGCTGCCAGGGGAAACCAGGCAGGAAGTGGACATCGTGAGGACAAACTGGATGAAAGAAGGATTTATATCTCAGGGACAGACTAGGACAGTGGTATGGTGCATCAGGCTTGTTGGGCGGTGAAAAAGTAAAAGACACAAATTATTTATTTGTATCGTTTTGTATTTAACAGAGCCAGCCTATCCAAATAAAAGCATGGATATTAATATTGTCAATGAAGAACAACTACTTTAGGTTTAATAAATGCCAGCGGTAGGTTTTTTTGGGGGAGGAGAGATGGCTTTTAAATTTTGTCTTGATTATGTCACCAAAATAACTTGCCGGTTCCCATGTAACTAATGTGCACATGTTGTCTGGGAATCTCTACCTGTAATTAGAAATAATATATTTATATTTATCTTTGGACATTAAACCAAACTTGTCTTGATTAAGATTTTCCAGGCAATTCATTCTTACTTTATCCACAGTACTCAAGAGAACTAGTATCAACAACTATTTGTGAAACTTAAAATCCAATTAGATGGGTGTTTCCTCTTACAAAATTTTTTCACTTATCTACTTTCTTATTTTTTCAATTTATTTACTTTATATTTCTTTTTATTTTACTTGTGCTGAGACAGAGGGTGTTATGATTTTAAAAAGTTTCTCTCTAAAATGAGATATTAAACTGACCATCTATTTGAAAATGTGCCTCCTCATTTAGCATCTTCCATGTAGTCTCTTAAAATTAGTAAAAATTTTAAGTTGGCAGAATGAAAAGTTAAATTATTTTCAGGGACTACAGACTAAATTAAATAAACAATTACAATCGATTTAAGGTAAATCAAATCAAGTAGCAGTGTACTGTGAACCCCTGAAACGCTATGGAAAATGTCTGCAGTAGGATCCTGTCTCCCACTCAGTGCGGATGCAAACCTTGGAAAACAACACTGAAAGACAGAGCTAAAAAGCAGGGAGCCAGGACGGGCAGTGCTGCTTAGTTAGTAAAAGGCCCTGGCACATCCAAGCCACGGGTTTTGGCTGGCAACCAAGTGAGGTGAAGGTGAGCTACGTGTGTAGGCGGGACTCTGTGTGAGGGTGAAACAACTGTGTAGTTTCTATGGAAACTGAAGATCAGGCTTCCACAGGAACACACAAAACATTTTTGAGTTAAGGACAGAACAGACAAACTATGTGCTTATAACTAGAGCACCATTCTTCTAGTAAGAAAGTTTTAGTCGTGGAATGGAATTTGGGTATGAGTTACTTTGACATCTGCACACAAGCTTCCATGGACTGGTTTTTAAAAACAAGCCAGTTACGGGGTTCGCTCTTCATAGCCTCCACTGCTTATGCCCTGCTTTGGACAGAATCAATATTGCGGTCTCTAGTAGAAGTGGGTCTTGATTCACTTTTCCAAAATTCCATTAGATTGTGAAAAGAAATCATTCCATTAAATGAATTATTACTTTTTAAACAGTATTATTGCTATATAATTCCGAAGGCTTCACTTCTTGTACCATACTAGTCCTATTGAAAACTTGCCTGAATTATGTATAAAGTCAGTTTATGCTCTCCATAAATCATAATGACTAGGGTGAGGTCCGGTGTTGTTGTTTCAATAAAGCTAGCATTAAATTTCTGCTTCTAAACAATCAACAAGTTAGTATGGGATATTTATCCCTTGGGTTGTTTTTCGTTTCCTCAGATAGGTTTTGTATCTTTACAATAATATGGAAACAGTCTGTGGCTGTTTTCCTTGTAGAATGGTTTATCAAAGAGATAGTGAAGGCTTCATATTGACTTATCTCGTAGTTTTGTTTTGCATAGTTAATTATAAAGTCTCTGACATCTAGAGTTTTATGATTAGTAGTTAATTTATTCCTGACCATTTTTATTAAAATATATTTTGTTTCAGATAATCCATTTAACATTGAAAACCATTTAGAAATTGTAATTTTTCATTCTTTTCGGTGACTAGGTTTAACCATCTAGTAATGCTGATTAAGACTTTCAATGTTTTGACAGTTTTCTCCTTGCTGGAAACTCTCTCCAGACACTCTGTAAATAAAACAGCAAAAATGCTCAGATAAGAGAATCTTCCAGCAAGAAAGGCCATTCAGAGGAATCGGCCCTTGACCCAGCTCAGAAGAGCTTGTCCACTTTCTGGGCGTGGAGTACCTCCTCCTGCCTCCTTTGCTATAGCTACAAAACTCAGAAGAGCAAATGCCTCATTCTCTCTGCAAAAGGTCTCCCTGTGGATCCTGAGTAATGAGTAATCGCCTCTAACTCTCTCAGTAACTCCAAGTACTATCTGAGGGTCAGAAAGCAAACTATACAAACTACCTCTGCCTTTGAAATAGCATTTCTTTGTTTCATACTTCTCTTTGAATTATAACTTCTGTCTGCAAAAATATTCATTGTATGTTTCATAAGAGAACTATACACAGATGATCTCTCCCAGTGAACATCACTTAAAGATTGAAAGTTCATGGTCCTGAAACCCACTATAAAATGCATAATCAATACAGCATTAAAAAGACCATCCAGCATATTTAGAAATACACTCAGCAAAAATCAATAAGGCACAGGAAAATACATGCCATCATGTGTATCACTTATTACTATCAATGTTTAAGAAAACTGGCACTAAACGTTCCAGATGTCATCATAATAATTATCAAAATTGGATACATTTTAACAAAACATCTTAAAATATTCATTGTATCAGCTGTCGCAATATAAATAAATGTTCAGATTTTCCATCATCTAGTTTTGTACTTCTTGAGAATTTCAGTTGGGGTGAAAAATACAGCACTGACTGCATTAACTTTTTATTTGTGTTTCTGAAACTAAAACCTGCATAAGTTTGGCTGCTTCACATTTTCTTTGTTTCATTTTGTTGTTGTTGTTGCTGCTGCTGCTGCTGTTGTTGTTGTTCTTGAGACAGACTCCTGCTATGTTGTGCAGGCTGGCCTCGAACTCCCTGTGATGTCCAGGTTGGCCTCAGAGCAAATCTTCTGCTTCAACCTCCTGAGTAGTGCTGGGATTAGAGGCGTGCCTCCCTGCAAATGGCTACTTCTTCACATTTCTGCATTTCAAATGTGAACTATAAAACACAGTGAATCTTCATCTAGAGCAAAATGGATTCTTTTATGTCCACCTTTTACATTTACATGTACTTCTTCATACATTTTCAAAGGAAGATAACTGCCTATGGTCCTGATGCTCTACACAAGGCTCACACACACAAGCACACACTAGTAAATGGGCAAACACATATGCACACATGACGCTGAACGTTACTCTGGTGTTCAAATACTTTTTTTTTTCCAGGTGGAATTTAAAAAGTAGAATAGAAAGTGCCATAAATGTCAAAATATGTCTGACAAATTTCTATAAAATTTTATGGAACAACCATAAATCCAGAACTATTTGAATTCTAGAGCACTGCCCAGTTTACTTTTGAGACAAAATTTACACACATTTGTGGGATACATTGTGACAATTTATTTCATGGGTATTATGTACAATTTTGAAATTATATTATATATTAGAATTTCTTGTTTCTTATCCACAGGAGAGAAACATGCTATAGAAACTCCTTTCCTTATACTGTCTTTGCCACCATTTTTTTTCTTTAGAAGCACCCAAGTAGTGTGAAGTTATGTTGTTGCACTAGGCATTTTCATACAGCCTTCATTTATGAGTAATCATCTATGAAAGACTAACGTTTAAGGAACCTTGCTGTGGCCTTTTTGAGATTACAGCTTCTGCACAATTGACAAATATATTTAAATGGAACATAAAGCGTTCTCTATAGCATTTTCAATTTGTCTAGTTAGTATTTGTGTCTTTTAGGATGAAATGCCCGATGGGGAAATGTTGACGAATACTAATAACTACTAATAAATAACTAAAATAGATGTCAGCCCAGAGGGACAACTGCAGTCTGTATTCCCAGCAGATAACTTGGAGAAATGATTATTTTTTCAGAAAATACTGTAAATAGATTTTTTTGACTTTTGTTTTATTCTGTCAAAATTTTCAGGGTTAGGGGAGATTTCTATGACTTTATCATATGGCTATTTCTAGGAAAATAATGGTAGAAAGCTCTAAAATACAAATTTTAGTAGAGTACTAATTACTCTATTTTTTTCTATTTCTTGAAGCCAAATTCTTATTGCTTCGGTAAATTTCTGGTAAAATACTAGATACTTTCCATTCAAGAGAAGGACAATAAAGTGTTATATATGACACACGGTGAAAACAGACATACCTATTAGTTTCACCGGCAAAACAAAATGAAAAGAAAGCACCATATCTGGGTGATAATTTTTGTCTGTCTTCATTTTATAAATAAGCGGCATTTTGCTAGGAGAAAAACATCCCATTTAAAATCCTTCTAAATGAAATTTGTTCAGAATTTCTTGCCTGCACTGGAAATATTGATAATTGCTTTGAGCATCTTGCAGGAGATTTATGAATATTTGGGCCAAAAGAGAAGACACGATAAACAATTAGTGCTAGATACCACCTGGAGACTTGTAGATGGCGTTGCTGAAGCTCAGGTAGAAGCAGTTACACTGCAAAGCCAGACTTGTGCCAAGACCTCTTGGTTCAGAATCAAGATTTCTTCCTTCCTAGATATGTACTGCGTTTTCTTTTTGTTTCTATGCCCTACTGAAAAACTGAAATACAGTAAGCATTTCAAAATGCACATGCTGTTATTTCTTTATAGCTGTAGTATAAAAAATATTTTCCAAAATAATTTCTTTCCACTGACATGTAATTTAAATATTAAATTCAAGGCACCTTCTCAGAGGTCACCCC
>PVIC010028138.1:10375-23515 GCA_004025085.1 Thryonomys swinderianus
GGAGACTCATGGGAGAGAGAGCGAAGGGGGAAGACAGGAGACTCATGGGAGAGAGAGCGAAGGGGGAAGACAGGAGACTCATGGGAGAGAGAGCGAAGGGGGAAGACAGGAGACTCATGGGAGAGAGAGCGAAGGGGGAAGACTGGAGACTCATGGGAGAGAGAGCGAAGGGGGAAGACTGGAGACTCATGGGAGAGAGAGCGAAGGAGGAAGACAGGAGACTCATGGGAGAGAGAGCAAAGCAGCTCGGCCCGCATGGAAGAGCGGGGAACGCGACACAGCTGCCCGGGCACCCTGTGGGCTGCAAGGCCGTCGTGGACACTCCAGAAATACTGTGCGCTCAGTGGGTGAATGTCACAGCCTAGCGATTCCCGAGCGAAGAGGCCTCTGGCCTTTCTGTATGGTCTCCGCACAAAGCTACCTCTTTGCCTTAAAGCAGGGGAAGGAAAACTTGTTTTCCCTAAAAGATTTTTATATCAAAGGCTGTTCATCATCAGACTATTTAAAGATGAGAAGACATTCTGGAAAAAAAAGACCTAAGTGGTTCATTTACAAGAAAGGCAAAAACACACCAGGTCCCTGGATAACTGTGCGACTACAGTCCTGTTTGGTTGTGGCAGTGGGGACAAACCCAGGGCCTTGCACACACTCAGCACCTTCTTACTGCTAAATTGGTTTACGCCGCGTGTCAAGTGCCCTTCTACTCGTTCATTCTATTTACTCTGTGAAGACGGCCTGTCCGTATTAGGCACTATCATTTTTTTCCATAACTCTATTCCTACTTCAGACCAAATAACCTAACAATATACTTTTATAAGACACCAACAATCTTTTCTACTCATCTTCATGAATTAAAAAACATAATTCCCACAGTACTAATTGAAGTCATCATTTTCCTGAAAAATCGAGTGGAAATCATATTATCTTTATTCTTCATATATAATTTCTGTAACTGCAATAAATACAAATTGCCCTTTTTAACTCATATAACAATTTTTAAAATTTTCACTTTTATAGCCCTTTTTACATTTGTGTGAACTCTAATTTGGAAGGTTATTCATAGAGAATAAGGTCTAGTCAATTTCAAATATTTTTATATCCTTTAGAGTCTTGTAGTCTTTTGCAAATGGCTGGAACCCACATACTAATATCGGTAACTTTGGCATTAGGTCTATGTTGCAGCTGGGCTTTTTTATCTGGTATGCAAATTATAGTAATTAACAAGTAGTTTCATCATTTGTCCCATTTTTGAAGAATTAGTATTTCCATGGGGGAATATATACCACATACATATGTTCTATATATATACATATATATATATGTGTGTATATATATATATACATACACATACACACACATACACACATATGTATGTGTATGTGTGTATGCAGATGTGTGGGGGTGGGAGGAGAACCTTGGCTATATTTTTTCTCCTATTTCTAAACTTCATTTTTGTGCCAATGAAGTGGAACTCAGTAATTCAGGATCCATTACTTGCCTTCTCCTGTTGATTGGTCACATTGGCAAAACAGACACAGAAGAGCCTGGGATTTAGCTCAGTGCTTCTGGTGCCTGCTATGTGACTAAAATTCGTGAAGTGTCATAGGTTGTAAAGAAAGATATTCTCCCCCCCCCGATCATCTACAGAGCCCACGCATTTCACCTAATGTTCTGATACTTGCTTGTGCCATTGAAGGTACCATAGCTTGACTTGTAAGTGCCACCAAAGGTCAGGAGCTGAACACAGGCACAGCCTGGGCACAATTGGGAAGAGGTGGACGGTTC
Source organism: Thryonomys swinderianus (assembly GCA_004025085.1). Taxonomy (NCBI): domain Eukaryota; kingdom Metazoa; phylum Chordata; class Mammalia; order Rodentia; family Thryonomyidae; genus Thryonomys; species Thryonomys swinderianus. Next base: position 12,161 of record PVIC010028138.1, read on the forward strand.
AGGAGATGGCGCCACCGAAGGATGCTGGTCACTAGGGGGCGCCCTTGAGGGACATGCGCTCTTGCTTCCCTCTTCTGGCTGTTAGAAGAGGCGCAGTATTGTCCTATAACGTGCTCCCCACCATGAGGTTTCTGCTTCCTAAAAGGCCCACGTGAAAGGGTCCTGGACAAGCACCTACATAATTTAATATTTCCTTGCCTTGTCAGTTTCCATATTGGTTTGCCCCATTCCTTTCTATCCCTCTCTCCTTCCCCTTTGGACTAGGAATGTTTATCTTACGACAGTGTGTGCTGGCAGTGCTGTTTGTTTTTACAGAGGCTGGCAGCTAAGCGTTTGCCCTATCTCAGGACAGCCTGGCCTTGGATGTTTTCAGCAGTACTGCAACCGTTCAGACATCAGTACTCGGATGTTGACCAGATGCATGTTGCGTAATCAGATCTACGTAGGGTACAGGAGGAGGGTGTGGCTCCTGTTGGGCCAGGGAGGACACCAAGAGCTGGGACGCTCCGGGCCGGGCCTCGGGGCGGTGATGAGGTCGTGGGTCAGGAGCGGACCTCTGGGTGAGAGCAGGGCGAGTTTGGGAGCTGGCTGGTGGGAAGCGTGCCCGGGAGGGCACAGTCGCGCCTCAGGGCTCTTCCTTGGCTTCCTGCTTCCGGCCACCCTGAGGCGAGCGGCCTTCCCTCCACCGTGACCTTCCCCCGCGCTCTGTCCTCTTGCGTGCCGCCTGACCACGGACGTGACAAGAAGGCAAAGTCAGCCTCTTCTTTAAGTTGTGTGTGCGTGGTATTGTGCCTCTGTGACCAAAAACTAATTCAAACACATGCTCATAAAACTATGTATGCGAAACTATGCACACACAGTTATGTATACATACACATGTAGTCACAAATCTATGGTTATACTCACTCAACTAGGTACAGTAACTATATATGGTTTTATATAACATGTTGTGTATTTATCTGTATATCCATTGTTATATGTGATACATAGTTGTATGTGCCGTGTATTATTAAATTTTATATCGCTCACAGAAATTAAAGGGTTAAGTATGAAAAAATGTGCTATTGTATACAAGTACATGTAGTGATCCATTAATTCCTCAGAATAACCTTGGTGCTGCACATAACTATTTTCATTCATACCTTATAAAACAAGTTGCATTTGGCAGAAATGAGATATTTACCTCAACATCCTGTTACAATTAAGAGGAAAAGACACAATTTGAACTTCTTCAATTTGAGTTTGGAATCCATTTATTAGCTTCTATTAGTAAAATGTATCATTTTGATTTCTTTTTTTTTTTGAGACAGGGTCTCGCTTTGTAGTTCAGGCTGGCTCTGAGCTCACTATGTAGCCCATGCAAGCCTCGAACTCAGCAATCCTCCTGTCTCTGCCTCCCGAGTGCTGGGATTACAGGCGTGAGCCACCACGCCCAGCACTGTGGTATGCGGTATTGATTGCTGTGGATGTGAGTCTCCACACCCAGCATTGTATGTGGTTACTGGGGATCGAACTCATGACCTTGTGCTTGCGAGGCAGGCGCCAGAACCACTGAGCTAACCCTCCGGCCCTCATTTTGATTTCTAGATAAAGAATCCTCAAAGCAGATTCAAAACATCCCCAAAGTAGATGGGAAAAGTACGACTATACTGAAAGAAAATATTTGACTACAGTGAAAAGAGTCTTCAAAGAAGATAAATGTATTTGTAATAATCTTTTTGAAATTATTATCCAGGAAAATGTAAGAATTTTGCAGGTCTACATCTTGTAAGAGAGAAACACTTCAATTAAAACGCGGCATGACATTCAAGAAATGCAAATGAAAAATAACCCTGAGACTCCATTCTCTTTCTAGAAAAAACGGTCATCACTAAGTCATCGATGCAAGAGCAAATGCCGGGGAGATTGCAGGGAAAGAGGGGCGCTTCTCCGGGGGGGCGAGAGGGAGACCGACACAGCTACTGTGCCCACCCGTGCGAGGCTCCTCTGAACCCGAAGCCAGAAACGGCCTTTGGTACTTTCAAGTATCTCTGAAGTCATCACACTGAAGCGATGCGGACATACCCGAGCTGGCAGAAGCGCGCTTTCTAATCTGTGGATCTTTGAAATACTATATATCGCCACCTATGGATGGATGGGAAGATTACACTGCCCTAAAGAAAGATAGACCAGACGGATTTTTAGGTGAATGAATGCCACTTGAGACCACAGTGGTAAATGAAATGAACCAGACACAAGTGTAAACATCACACCGTTTCTTTGACATGAGAAATCTAAGGTATAAAGAGCAAGCCAAGGTGATATTCAGAAGTACGGAAATCTGTTGAAAATGGGAAGACGGATAAGACAGGGAAGGAGGAGGGAGGGAAGGAAAAGGATTTTAAAAAGAGTTAAAGATGAGAATGGAAGTTTTGCAAATGAGGAGGAGAAGAGTTGGTGGGAGTGAGAAAGGAGGGGAGGGGAAGCTGACGTCAGAAAGAGAATTAAGATGTAGTGTGTAGGGCCAGGGCTGGAGCTCGGTGGTTCTGGCACTTGCCTCGCAAGCGCAAGGTCCCAGTTTGAGTCCCAGCAGCAAAAGAAAGATGCAGTATGTACATGTGCAAACTCCCTAGAATAAATGCAATCGTTAGGTATTGCAAACCTGTACTAATGAAACATTTTATCACGTCACAAGGGTAGAAATTTAATAGCAATTCGCTTATCACAAAAGAATTTTGAAATTAAGACAGAATGAAATATAGTTTTGTTGATTAACTTCCGAAAAAAAATAAATTCTAGCAATATCTAAAATTGTGCGAAGAAAAGGTTAAATAGCTCGTCAACTCTCCATTTAGCACAATCCTTTCGATATTACACAGGAAACCCCAACACACACACACGGCTTAGCTCCAGCTCCACTGCTCAGTCTGAGTAATTCCGCATTACATAACGATTAAGCCTATACGTGATCTTAAAATTGTCTAGCACTCACACTATAAAAGTAAAAATAAATATATAAATTATTTTAAAATATATTTACTTCAGGAAGTGTTTATAAGGGACTGCCTTTCGATGTGCAGCTGTAAAACTACTAATGATGTATTTTGTTTTGTACTGTCCTTCCAATGTAGTGTACAAATTATCAGTACAATGCATTGATATTACTTATCAATACATTCTAGCCATTTTTCAACTATTCAGTAATCACATGTTAAGTAGCTATGGAATGATGCTAGAGAATTAATGGTCTTTCAAACCTTAAAGGGCATACAAATTCCATAGAGTTCTTGATGAATTGCAGATTTTGATTTTACTGTGCAGTTCTAACAAATGCCAAATAATTTTGGTGTATCTCATAATTTAGTAACGCTTGGTTAAAATCCCGATTGATAATATATGACATAGAAGAAAGTTTAAATTAGCAAACTCATATTAACAACAAATATTTGAAATAATTCAGTGTCCATTATTAGATGGATAATTAGTATCAAGCACCAGAATTCAAGCTAGCAAGAAAAATGAGGTATGTCAGCTGGGCCAAACACAACCAAGGATGTCATCTTGGCAAAAGACATAAAAGTATACAATTCATTACTTGTAAGTAATTTGTCTATGATAAAATTAAAACTAAAGAAAAATTTCATTTGGACATCTATGTATATAACAACAGTATTTATAATATCCAAAGTGGGAAAACAGCCAGTGTTCATTGATGGGAAAATGAAAAACTAAATGTGACAAAGACACACAATGGAATTTTACTTGGCTATAAAAAGGAAGAAAGTTCTAAAATATGATGCATCATTCATAAAAATTTGAAGTGAAATAAGACAATAACACAAAGAGAAATACCATATATTTGAATGCATTTATTGTGTTAGGTACTCACAATAGTCCAGTTCATAAAAACAGAATGTATAATGGAGGCCACCATGGATTGAACAAAAGAGAAACTTGGGACTTTTATGGAATAGGTTCAGTTTTGCAAAACAGAGTTATGAAGACTGCTTTTACTTCACTAAATTTTATGTTACAGAAAAGTATAATTCAAAATATTTAAGATGGCAGAGGTAATGCTATGTGTCATTTAATTTGTTAACCGTTAACAGTAAAAAGCAAGTTTTAGAAAGTCCAGGAAATTACTGCCACTGTACTCAAAACAGTAGTTACCTTGAGTAGGGAGAAGAGGAGGTTCTTCCAGAGATAAAGTTGATTTTCTATTTCCAGGCTACTCATGAATCTTCATAGTCATTATCTAAATGGTACAAGTAGATGATGTACTATAATTGCATTAGAATCTGAGATAGTCTGGCCATAGAAATGGGTAATAAGAAAGCACATTTCCTTCCCTTTAATATATCTCCAGGTGGCTTGCACCTATGTCTGGAAAGCGAACACCATTTCTGTCACACAACCGCGCTCTGCTGAAAGGAACTTGCTGCTGGACGGTCCGGGACCAGGGTTTTCAACCCCAGGCGCTCGGGTCCCGGATCTCTCACCTTGTCTGTGCTGTGCTGTGTCAAACGTCCAGTGAGAAGTGGGTTTCTCAGTGATGACTTATTAACACTCATGTAGAAGTGAGAAGAAATGATCGCTTTGGAGTTTAAGGGAGTGAAGAGAATTTCCAAGTATCTTTTCATCCGCTTGGGTGACTGTGGCAAATAGTTTGCCATTCTTGTGCAAATAACTATTCTCAACCTTCATTGCCTTTTGTGACCCCCCTGTCAGCACCGGCATGCCCTTCCTCTGCTTGACAAGCGGGGGCCGTGTGAGCTCAGTGTCCATCAGTAAAAACCCTCCACACGCTGTTGGGCTGAAGCTGTAACTGCTCAGGACTTACTGGCAGAAGATAAATATCCTAAGAGTTTCACATGGATGCTGCTTCGAGATGACAATAGAACAACTAAGAGGAAATGGGTTTTATGAATCCATGCTCCGTCTGGGGAACAAGAGTTCAGGATTCTCATTTCTCCTCTCACAGGTTGGAATTTGGGGTCACGTACCTGCAGAGCGATCCCGGGGCGTTGTTCCTCTTTCTGAAGCAGTGGCCAATGGCTACTCAACAGGTCTCGTGCTGGTAAGAATTACTTCTCAGTGCGGACTTGAGAGATCTGATGATGTATGTCATGATCGCTATCACAGCACAGAGCAAACTCAGTAGGCAACTGTGTTCCTAAACTCTCACAAATACAACCTAAGAAAAGATCTACCGGGAAAAGACACTGAGACATTGGCATAAAATATTTTGCTAACTCTAATGAGACTTCATGACAGGGTTCAATGTTTCTTGTGTCTCCAGAAAAAAAATGACCTTTTGGCTCATGGCTAAGTGGTCCAGGAAGGTCATTACAAACATAAAAAGTTAAGGCACCTTATTCTTTTAACTCTAGCGATCCTAAAGATTTATGAAGTCATGAGAAATACTCGAGTGAAATGTAGTACCTTGATAAATTGAAATAATTCATTCAAAAAAGGAAAATTAAGTAGGCCTATTGATCATTAAAACAAATGATTCCAACATACCCTGGATTTATGCAGAGTTTCTTACATTATGTTCTGCTGTAGTCCATACATGGGGTTTTCAAGTGAAAATAATTGGAGTATGGAATCCTACTCACCAGCCACACACCTCTACTGGAACTATATAAAAAGCACGGTGGTTGAAAGATTCAGCTCCAGGAGAAGACGAGCCACAGCATTTGCATTCTGCTCTGTCTCCCACCCACGTGTGGTAGGCCCAAGTCGTTCCACCCTTTAATCTTCAGTGCTTCATCTATAAAATAATTCTGTGTGTGTCCGGAGTGAAGGAATTATGAAAACAGAGCAAAAAAGGTACTAACTGAAGAAATCCCACGGTGCAGGCTCTGGTTTCCGGTTGCAGTTACCCAGTGTACGGCGGTCTACTTCCAGCACCATGGAGAGCTCTCAAAATGAGGCCTGAAGTCTTGCAGTTCCCATAACTTCTGTAGTTCATCAAATCACTTCGGTTGAGGTTATTAATCTATTTCAATTGATTGACAGTTGCACAGTACTCACTTGATTTATATTTTCCACCCGAGTTATTGAATTTATAATTTGGACAGAGCTCTAAATGCGTTTCTGATTTATGGATGTCCCCCATGCCGTTACAACAAATCATGAGTGGTTGAACAGCATTTACTGGAAGGCACGCACATTCAGCAGTTGGTTTTAAAGGGCCAGGAGCTTGGATTTCTTCATGTAAAATAAGGCACTGATGTTGCACGTAATTGCAAAAGGACAATGTACGAGTGAAAACGACCAAACCACTTAACACCCTAAACCCACATAAAAACCACAGATCCTGCCTACATTTTATCTCTGCCTAGGCACTATCAGACCTTCAAAGTTTTGCAAGATCGCTGTAAACATCTAAGCAGCATATTTAATTTTCGCATATTTAATGTAGATAGGAGGAGTAACATGCCTAAGACTGTACACCACTTTGTGGCTCAGTTGGAAATTAATCAAACACCTCTTTTTAAAGTGATTTTTCAGTTGGCTCACACAGTTCTTTGACTCAACCTCTTTCTCCAACATATGTAAAGAAAATAATAGATGCTGTGCTTATTTATGGAGTTTTTGCTTTGTTTTGTTTTGTTATGGTTTGTGTGTGTGTGTGTGTGTGTGTGTGTGCATGCACGTGTGTGATACCAGAATTCAAACTCAGGATCTTACACTTTCCAGGCAGCCTCAGCACACCTGAACTACATATCGGCCCCTAGGATATTTTGTTAAATGACACGAGACAATAGATGTATAGAGTCCCACTTTTGTAGTTCAGGCTGGCCCTGAGCTCACTATGGAGCCCAGGCAAACCTGCAATTCAGCTATCCTCCTGCCTCTGCCTCCTGACTTCTGGGATTACAGGCATGAGCCACCACGCCCAGCATTCTGGGATGTGGTACTGATTGCTGGTGGAGTGAGTCACCTGACATTGCTGTATGTAGCCACTGGGGATCAATCAGGGACCTTACGTTTGCTAGGCAGGCACTGGCACCACTGAGCAAAATTTGCCCTCAAGACAATAGATTTGAAAGTGCTTTAAAAGATAAAAGCACAATACAAATTTTACTTCTCTATATATATATTATTCCTTAAACAAGAAAATAAATGTACAGAATAGAGTCACTCCTTTGTCACAGAAGCTATTTGTCAACCCCTATTGGTTTTCCAAGGAGTCACTCATAAAGGAACTCTACCACTCAATTGTCTTCATCATTTTAATAATTAATTTTATGATTGTCACATACTTAAATGTTCTTCAATGACACATTTTCAGATACAATGTGATGTTTTCATTCATAAACAATGAGTAATTCACAGCAATTATCATTACTCATATCCTTAAAGTTTTATTATTTCTCCAATGTAAGTTGATTCAAATTCCTTTCATCACTATTTTGAATAATGCACTACACTGCTTTTAAATAAGCTCACTGCTGTACCCAGACTGATGGAACTAGTCCACCTACTTAACTGTACCTTTGTACCTGTTGACCAATCTCTCCCTGACGTGGCTGTTAATCTTGCCAGCATCTGATTAACCCCTCTTCTGCTCACAGCTTCTGTGAGATTCACATTTTCAAACTCTTCAGATGCATGTGTCCGTGCAGTGTCTGTCTTTCTTTGTCAGCTTCATTTAACTCCAAATAATAATGTCTAGGTTCACCTATATTGTCACCAATGGCAAGATCTCAGGATTTTTTATGGAGGAGGATCATTCCACTGTGTGTTTTCTTTATCCATTAATCCGTTATTTTAATTATCACACAACCTCCTAACCTTTTCTGATTTTCAGAACATGTGACCCTCAGGCTCCAATACGCTAACAGAAGTGTCTCAAGATTTCCCAAGCGCGGCCTCTGCGTGTGCCGTGGTTCTGCAGAGGTATCGGACGCGCATGCGCAGAACCTGCTCGACTCACTGACAGGGAGAAGCCAAGTTAATCCCGTGTGATGGAGCCAAACTAGGTGCCTCTTTAAGATTTAACCGGAACTGTAAAACCATTTTCTTCTCACTGCTGTATTAGTTATCATATTAATCTTTCTTTCTGACCTCATTCTGGCAAGTGGTCTTGGAGAGAGAAATAAATAATGTTCCCAGAAATTGATTTATATGACCTCTAGAGCTATAGTACTAGGGAAAAAAGTACCAGGCCATGACCGAGACTCGGTGCCTAAACCACGGCATGTGTGTGTTACTGTCTTCATACCACCTTCAGGATGATGGCTGACAGGCTGCCTTTCATAATGTCCTGCCTGCAATCAAGAGACCTCATCTTTGGATTTTATTTACCATATCTCAAATATAATACATTCTCTTCTTCCAATGGTCAGGAAATGACATGTTCTAGGAATGGGAACTTGAAGTAGAGGATTGGCCTAGAGCTACAAAGAACTCAGCAAAAATTCTACATTTCAGAGCACAGTGTGAGAGAATTAAATTACATCATGCCCTTCTGAGCCACAGCATTAAAGTGTAATGTTTTGGTTCCGAATGTGAGCTCCTCTTTGGTCATTATAAAGTCACTCCTCACTCAGTACAGAAAATATCCAAAACAGAAATATTATTATGCCCATATGCTCCCAAATTATCCTCAACATTTTTTTTTCTCAGTAGAAATTGGTGCAACTTATATAAAGAAGCTATGATCATCTTCCAGCCAATTCAAAATCATGGTTTTGAGATTTGCTTCTCTGGACTAAATAATTTTTTTTTTCCTTTTTGAGACAGGGTCTCACTTTGTAGTTCAGGCTGGCTCTGAGCTCACTATGTAGCCCAGGCAAGCCTTGAACTCAGCAGTCCTCCGTCTCTGCTCCCGAGTGCTGGGATGACAGGGATGAGCCACCACGCCTGGCACTGTGGTATGTGGTATTGATTGCTGGTGGGTGTGAGTCTCCACACCCAGCATTGTATGTGGTTACCGGGGATCGAACTCAGGACCTTGCGCTTGTGAGGCAGGCACCAGAACCACTGAGCTAACCCTCCGGCCCATGTGCTAAATAATTTTATCAAGACACAATTTGTATCTTGAAACATTCGTCACCAAACTGATGCCCTCCAGAGGAGAGCCCTGTGGCAGGCTGTCGGTCACTGGAGAAAAGGCTTCCTGGATGGGATCGGTACTGTTCTGAGAAGCAGCCTGAGACAGGACTTCTCGCTGCTGCGTGTAAGGGCACGTCAAGGAGAGACGGGGGAGCCAGTCAGCAAAAGAGCGTTAAACGAGAATAAGCTCTTGTGTCCATTTCCCTAAAATACTCCAAACCTCAAGTTCATCTTTATTTATGGCTGAGTAACACTCCATTGTACCTAGGATGGCTCTTGAGACCATAATAATAAGTGAAATTAAAGCTAAAAGGCTTGATATTGCATGGTTTTTCTTATACAAGAAACGATAAACAATTTTAAAAGAAAAATAGAAGATAAAGGATAGGAAACAAAGAGGTAGCTGTTAGCGAACATATACTGATTAAAGCTGAAATTCTCAGCGTCCATAGATGCAAGAAACAAATTTAATCCCATATCTACTTTATTTTACCGCAGCAACTCAGGCAGTAAGACACTTGCTGTTTGATCAGCACCATAAGTGAAATAAATGGGTCACAGATGTGTAAATATCATATCTTTTCTCTGGTATGAGAAACTGAAGTTGTAACTTTGTTCTAGAATGCGTGGTCGATGTTACAAAATAGTAAATACTCAAATGGGCTTTAACGGTAAATTGTGAGGGGAAAGAAAAAAATTGATGGGTAAAAAAAAGGAAACAAAACTTATGTATATAGGGGTAGGGGGTTGTAGGGTGGATATGGGAAGGGGAAAAAATGAGAATTAAGTTATGTCATATACTGGTACAATGTGGAGTATACTTGGGATGTGTATATATAATGTACCAATAAATTAAATTAATTTTTTTTAAAAAGCATTAAAACCTCAAAAGACAATTAGGTTGATGTTATAGAAAAATATAAATTTATAATAGCTTTATAGTGTCAAAAGTACAGAAGATATTTGATTGAAAATATTATATTCAGAGAATAAATACTATACAGTAAGACTCACCTGAGGTTTAGGGAGTTCCAACATGCCTTTAGTCAGAAAATATTTTGAGAGACAAGTTGTGAATTAGAGAGTTTTAAGGGAGGATCAGCAATTGCCTGGAATCTGTAGCTGTAAATTACATAGAAGCACGTCTGACTCTTCTGAAAGGAGCAGGAGAGAAGAAATGAGCAGGATAATGAAAACCAACTGCACACGGGATAGAATTGTTCCACTATAATGATATCAATAGGACTGAACCGAAGAAGTGGCCACGAAAGGAAGTAAAAATATTTTGACATCTATTTTTTCTATTTTCTTGGAAAGGAAAAATTTGGACAAATGTAGATATTGGGGAAATAACTGTACAGCAATGCATTAGTGACTGAGGTTATAATACACCATGGAAAAATTCTGAATTAATCTCAAAGGCCAAGAAGTGGTCATTGGAGCTGCCTAAAACAGCAAACATTTGAAAGTGTAAAATATATGGAAAAGATGACATCAATTCTAAATAATCCCTAGTGACTCAAAGACAGAGAAGAATCAGTATTTGCAAGATTCAGAACAGGCAGAGTGATCGCAGAGTCTGTGAGGAGCAGATAACAGTGAAGCGTCCCGGCCAGGCATTCAAGTGCAGACCAGCTGGAAAGGCTGGTTATACTTGCAAAGTGTGAGCATCGGAGTGGGTACCTCCTCCCCCCCTCCTCCAGCAGCTCTATCCTACTCTTCTCCTATGGAATTTCAGGGTTCTTCTAGACTCCATTAGATTTTTCCTGTTCAACACCCTAAGTCATCTGTTTTATTAACTTTCTCTCATAGTGATGTCTCATGTCTTTGTTACATCACTCTTATAAGCACAAAGATTGGCTTTTTGTACAATACAGTTCTAAACACATCATATCTGTTCAATAAATATTCAATAAATTCGGCTGAACAATGTAAAAATAGCGAAAACTTGAATAGGTGTGTTTGGCAAAGAAGAACAGGACCAAAGTTGTTTGTCTACTGGCCTCCTGGCTGGAGGCTTCGCTGACAACATTGACAATGTTACACCAGGAAAATGAGTGTTGGAAATATTACTCTTCATTTTATACCTGTCGAGACAATTTTCAAAATCTGAGAGAAACACATTAAGTGGCTCTCAAATAATTAATGTTTTCATTTTGAGCATAGCCAATTGCTTAGTTTTCATTTTTAATACAGAAAAGAAGCAAATTAAAGCCTTGCAGTCATTAACTTATAGGATGTTAAACCTTGATGTTATATGTGTCAAATATTTAACCCATCGTTCCTTTGCATTACTAACCTTAACAATGA